>JALPQI010001536.1:0-145511 GCA_025490895.1 Thaumatotibia leucotreta
GACATTGAAAATATTTGAAACAAAGCATCATTCCCGTAATAAGTTACCAACAAATCATTAAGGTTGATTATATTATTACGTTTATTGTAATAATTACAAAACTGCGAAGAAATTACGCAAACAAACAAAAAAACAGATGTTTTACGAAGACTCTCAATCAAAATTATTTAATATCGTAAACATGAGCCTATTCATATCTTTAGAATGATTAAAGGTTGTTTGTAGTTGCTTAAATACCTAAAAACAATTATTATAAAAATTATATTCTTTGCGCACCCGGAATAATTACTTTTAGCTATGTTGTACTATGATGAACCATAATTAAGAGAACTGGCGCCGTAGAAGGTGTTAAAAACAACAAAAGAGTGTAAAGGAAAGCGTCAGGTAATGTTTTAGCTACCAAATGTTAGAACAGAGGTTTTAAATTATTATGATTTCATTAATTGGTCAAAAGAAATACAATAGAACCTCCAGTGAACATGAAATACAGTGACGAAGAGATTTCAGAAATGATACTCAGGAGATAAATTATTTCAGATTGAAAACTATTCTTGTCGCACTCTGGCAGTGGAATGGTGCATCAAGCTCGTAATTGAGGCTTCGGCATCTGTTTGTGTACCAGAAGCGAGAGATGGGTCCATTCATTGTAAAATAAAGGCCAGGCAGGACATATCAATATTTGACACAAAGTCCCAGTATTTCAGAGAGAATGAAGTGTCTATTGCTTCGGATTTCGAAGGTTTAGCATCACACCTGATAATTTTTTTAAAGCTAGAAGTATTAGTATTGTTCGAAAGTTGTTAGAATTAAAACATTAGCAAAAAATTAGGTTTAACAAAAATGTTGAAAATAACTTTGTTGAAAAATTTGCGTTTTTCTTCAAACTTCAAATCTGATGTGCCACCTCAAGACGTTGATGTAGAACCTTGTAATTTTTTTTCTAGACATCTGAAGATGTCGAACATCGATTGGTAATACAGGAAAACTAAATTAAAAAAAAATTTTTTCGCGCCACCCTACTACAGATGTCATACCAAAACAGCTACATACCTCCTTAAAAACGTTGTCATTATCACCATCCTCTTATGTCGCTATGCAAAAAGCTGTACTTAATTTTAAACACATGTAGAATAGTTAGAAAATTCCTGCAGACTAGTATACATTTTCCTACACTCACCCATACACCAGCTCAGCTACTTGAAGTAGAACAAAATGAACCGCAAAATTCACTACAAAGTTAAAACGTAGCGTATATTTGCATGAAATGTACTTGGCCTAGGCCCGTACAATTAAACCAGTACCGCAGTACTGAGAAGCTTAAAGAACAAATACAAATAATAATAAATATCTTGGGACATCTTACACAAATAGCAAATTCACTTAAATTGACATTTTACGGCAATACCTTGAATAAAACGAAATGTTCACAAAGACTACACTAGCCATAGATTTTTTTGTTTATTTGGGAATTTCCCAATTATATTATAAACTGTTATATAAACGAATACAATCACGAAACTAGGAATCGGCAGACGATTTCCTAGAATTCTGCGTGATCTAGAAATAGGTATTGACACGAAAATATGCGTGTTTAGAACTAGTTTTATTTTAGCCTTGAATCTGATTATTATATTTTTGTCTGATGTACTTGTAGTATTTTTATATATTATATGTATGTCAAACACATAATATATTCAAAGACGTTAAGATTTTTTTTTTATTATTTGATGATGTTTAGATTGATTAGTAAGTGCTTCAATTATTTATTGTTGAAGTGAGAAGAGGAAATCAAATATAGTGATTCACATAATTTTACATTTTAACAAATAACATGGCATCTGTAGGTATTTATGTTGAACTTAGAAAATCTTAAATAAACGAAAAAATAGACTCGACACTCTTACTAAGGTTTGCGCATAAATTACAAACTGCTCGTCTAACTTTTTTTTTTGGAGAGTTACCTACCTTGCTTTTTTTCTATTTAACAGATACTGCATATTTGTGGATCAACTCAAATAGTTTTATCGATTTTTTTTTTAGTGGTTTAGGCATCAGCCGCGATAGCGGAAACCTTCGGCTTTGGCAAGCCTCGGTATTTTTTGTATGGTATAAAATATTACACATATTTAAATTGATATACAATACAGTAGATACTAATTATGACCTTCAATGTATCATTACTTTTTTGTTAAACCGTATACCTCCTCGTATTCCGTTTTAAGTAGGTACCAATGACGTATACCTAAACACCAAAATATTCAGCGCTGCTCTCGCACTCGTGTTTTGTATGCATAAATTGCATACAAAACACGAGTATATTCCTGGGGTTCCTTTACTTCCTACAGTACGGTCAGCGCCAAAAGTATCTACGCACAAAACAAAGTAAAAACTCTTTATTGCAACGGAATAACCGCTTTCGATCCTTCCAAAAGCGTAGATAATTTCGCTCCCTGTACGCCCCATCGAACGAGCCTACAAAATAACTATGACAGATGGGTGACAAATGAGAGGGGGGGTGATTCATTCATCCGGGAGGAGGGGGTGGCCTCACCTTGGCGCCTACATTGTAATTTCACTGGTGGTAGTTTCTCTTGTTAGGGGTTAAGTTGTCTCCGATATTCACTAAAAGGGTAGAGGGAGTTATATTTTTCATGTTTATACTGAAGATGGGAGATGGAGGGACGATAAAATACTCTCCTTAGCGACTGGGCTGGAATTCGCTATTGTGGTGGTCACGGGGAGAGGCCTTTGCCCAGCAGTGGGATACTCCACCCTATCAGGCTATCTATGATCTTGGTATAGATAATAACAAATTGAAAACACGATGATGATTCGATTGAAAAATTAATCTCAACAAATATCAGAGAAACTTTTAGCTAACAGAAATTATCAGTGTTCATGTGGTTTTTCATATAATTTTATTAGGGTTCCGTAGCCAAAATGGCAAAAACGGAACCCTTATAGATTTGTCATGTCCGTCTGTCCGTCTGTCCGTCTGTCACAGCCGATTTACTCGGAAACTATAAATGCTACAGTAACGAAATTTGGTGAGAATATGTGTTGTATGAACTGCTACAGGATTATGATACTAAATTGTAATAAAAACCATTGGGGTGGGGGCCCTCCATACATGTAACTGAGGGATAGAATTTTTTTTTTAGTTTTACATAAGCGTGTGGGGTATAATAGAAAGGTCTTTGAAAATGATATGAAGGTTTATACATCACATTTTTATTTAAGCAAATCATTTCGAGATATCAGCTCTCAAAGTCTGAAAAATGTGTCCCCCCCCTCTATTTTTTAAACTACGCGATATAAAATTCTGAAAAAAATATATGTTATGCACATTAATAAACCCTATCAACGATTTTTGGTTTGATTAAATTATCTCCTATAGTTTTTGAGGTAGGTTGATTTAACTGTATTTTTTTAATAATAAATTGATAATGGTACGGAACCCTTTGCGCGCGAGTCCGACTCGCACTTGGCCAGTTTTTTATAAATATTATCGTATATCACAAGAGCATTATGTTGATGAGTAACATCCTCCTAAACATCAATTTCGCAAAAAAAGTGTCTTACCTACGTAATACAGGTAGGTAGAAGAGTACAGGGTATTCACTCTTAATGTGATTTTTTTTGCCTATTGGTCGCAGTTCTCCCCCTGTAGCATCAAAACTTCCAAAAATATCCTCGCTTTTCTATAAACCCAAATCCTTATCCTCAACCAACATCGTGGTTCTCGAAACATAACCCGCCATAACCATACAATTCCGCTATTATCCGCATATTCCACGAAAATCGATACATGCCGAATTTAAACTGTCCGTCCCCGCCATTTTTGCCTGATCTAATGAACTATTAAACTGCAATTTAGCTGCGCGATGGAGCTAGATGGCGCTGTGCGCAAGTATTGATCGGCCGCTGGCAAAGTAGTGCCAAGTCACGGAATGTATTGGTTACCGAAAAATGGGAGGCGTGGGGCTTGAGGGAGACTAATTGGCGTGCGAAAGGTCCAGGGGTGACGGGTGTACTGAAAGTCCACGGGTACTAAAAGTCTATGGGTATGCGCGATCGCGATATTTGACTCCAAAGTTGAACCGTTCAAGAGTCTTAAGGGTTTATTGCTATATGTGCGATCGCGATATTCGACTGCAAAGGTAAGCAAGGTATGGGTCAAGAGTCTTAAGGATTGATTGCAAAAAAATTACATACTCAAAGCCTTAATTCAATCAAAAATCACGATCGCGTCAATTGTGTTACGAAACATAGTCATACAAAACAAACTATGTGGTATATACGCTGTCCAATAATCTTCGGCAGTAGTAAAAGGGGGTAAATTATAGATTTTCGTATTGTTAATCGCTCACAGAAAATTTGAATTTTTTGCCTTTTTCCAGTGCCAAAAGTAGTTACACAAAATTTTACTTAGTAACACAAGAATAAATGGTTTGAATTTTATTTTCATTAAAGGCTTTTAATTACCTATGTAATTTTGAATAGTATTACCTTGCTTAAGAGAGGTCAAAAAAGGCAAGTGGCGGGGGTAACAATTTGAGGCGAAGCCGAAAATTTTTATTAAAGACGCCACTAGAATTTTTTGACTCAGTTAAACAATGTTGCATACATTACTTTTTCTACGAACACACACTTATTTTTAAATATAATTGTAAATCTGAGAAATATTCTTAGTCAAACACATTAATCGTCAATGACATTTAAAATTAGCCATGTATTTCATTATGTCTTGTATAGGTACACGAGGTGTCTTAAAATCCAAAAACGCACTGCGTGTATGCCCAAATGCGTTTATAGGGTATTCCCTATAATTATATATAGATAATAATTATAGACCTATCTTGACATCTGTAAGGTCCCCTACCTTAGAGATGTCAAGATTGTACAGATGTCGTGAACACACCTTTAAGATGTCAAGAAAGTCTTAAAGGTGTGTTCACGACTATATAAATGACAGATAAAAGTACGGGAGTAGAAAAAATAATAAAAAAATCTTGTAAAGACTGAAATACAGGTGATTTGTTGGTTTAGCACATGATTGGTGCGCCAGTATGTCGTCGTGAGAGAGACGTTTCGTATTTTACGGATAGTTTTAGGTACTATAAGTATTTGATAAGTATGTTATACCGCAAGATACTGTCGCTTGAATCATGTTTACCCCAAAATGTTGTATGACGATAACGCGCCTGTTGGTATAGAAATCCAATTCAATTAGTATAATAAATACACAAGGTGAAATTCTAATGGTTGTTTTCCGTTTAAGGGCATGTTCAGTAACGTGTTCCGGTTACGAAAAAATGCGGAAGGTTTTTTTTTTCTCTAAAAAAATATTTTGATTTTCTATGGCGCTTCGGCTTATTTGAAAGACCTGCCCCATAGAAAAATTAAAAATGTTTTTCACGTGAAACAATTTTTATCCTTTTTTACCTGATTGGAAAACGATACTGAACAAGCCCTTAAACGGAAAACAACCATTAAAATTTCACCTTGTATACCGTACACAAATTAAATGCCATCGAAACCGATATTGGAATTAATTAAATAATATTTGCAAGTATTTAGGTCAAGCGATGTCAACATTTGTAATTATCTCTTCCGATTACGTTCGAAAAAAATACAAAATTAAAATAATAATATTTTAAAACTACACTATTAAATAAATATTATGTACGAAACTAAATTTAAATGTATTTTTTAATAACAAATAAAAACCGCCAGCCTCCTAGCCTAGTTGGAAGTGTCATTGTGTCACTGCCTACGAAGCTGGAGGTTCCGGGTTCGAATCCCGGCAAGGGCATTATTTGTGTATTTATTTATCACAAATATTTGTTCCCTGGTCATGGCTGTGTATGTATGTAAGTATCTATAATATGTATCTATCTAGTAGATATATATCGTCGCCTGGTACCCACGCCTTAATTGAGCTTACCGTGGGACTAGGACGATTTGTGTAAGATGTCCCAACCCAAGTGTTATTATTTATTTCTCCATGATCCCATTATCAGACGACTTGGTGCCAAAGTGACCATCTCGGGGTTATAATGTACAGTCAGGGAATTTAATTTCCTACCCATTTCGTAGAAATGTTGTTAGGCATTCACGATGCATTAAGGTCGAAATTTTAATTTTAGTATTGATGTGTCAATACCTATTATTTGTCAGTGTCACTGCACGTCACATAGAACCTCTTTACGAAGTTTTTTACTTTTCTAATAAATAATTACTTAAACACATGGCAGATGCTGTCAGTGTCAGTCGAGAAAATTGTGAAATAATTTTCAAAAGCGAAATTATTGTGAGCGCAAAGGTTAAGAGTTACACCAGGAAGGAGTAGGAATTCATGAAATAACACGTTGGTTAAATGTGATTAGAAACACTGCTCGCCGTTGGGTACGGCGATACAATGCTGAAGGAAACCTTATTGATCAAAGGCAAAATAACCATCGCCCGCTAGCATTAGCCGAAGACCAACGCGGATTAATGCGATGTCAATATAATTTGGATGGCTCAACGACAACAGGACGGTTTGCAGAAATGTTTGACGTTCACCCTAGAACAATAAGGAATTGCCTACATGCAATGGATTTTCATCACAGGCGGCCTGCGAAAAAAATTGCAGTGACCGAGGCTCATAAAGCAGCGCGACATCACTTCGCCCGTCAGTAATTAAATCTTGACTAGACATCTACAGCATTTTCCAGGTCTCAAACCGGAAGATTACATTTGTGGCGTGGTCATTTGCGATCTTGGTGGATACACGTGTTTTTAATTTATTTTTTTATGACTATTGTGTTAATTTGTTGCGTTGAAAACTTATTTTTTTTAATAAACACCCTGGTCAAGTGATTGATTAAATAAGATTGAATGAGATTGAGATAAAATAGTGTTCTTGTTATGAATAATATATGTTATGAATAAAGAACGTCCGTTATGCTTTTATTGAATTATCAATTATGTTATTTTATCGACAGAAACATTTTGCTTTCAGCCTAAATATCGGCACCAGCGGCCCTACCGCGAACTTTAAAATCCGCAAATATCGAGAATTTGTCTCTCACTCTCTAATGACGCCTTCGTTAGAGTGACAGAGAAAAATGATCGATATTTACGAATTTCGTAGTTCGCGGTAGTAGACCAGTGTCTGGATTCGTCGACAATCAAAAATTTAAACTTTGATTCCGAGTTCCCGATTCATTCAAATATAGCAAGACTGAAAGCGATAGAAATATGTTTTGTTAGATTTTCGATTACCTACTGTCATCCATTTTTAGCAGTGCCTTGACGTTTTACAGTTCCCCATGTCAACGTTCTTATTCATATCAGTTGCCTAGTAACACAAACGAATGCGTCTGATATGTCAAAGTAACGTTGTGCTTAGTAGATAGCTCTTATGATGACTGTTTGCTATACGATATTGATCCTTAGGTGGGTAGGAATTTAAATTCCCCGACTGTACAATCGACAACACAGCTGTGGATACAGACAAAGTGCCAGAAATATGTATACACACCTTTATGTCCAGGTAATAAAGTTCTGTTTACATATTTTTGGCACTTTGCCTGTGTTCACAGGTGTGTTGTCGATTGTATGTCGGCGGCCAATCGTAAAGTCGGTCCATACCACGAAATTACTGTACACGTTCGAATAAGAAATTCAGTCTAAATGAGAACCTCCTCCTTTTTTGAAGTCGGTTAATAATGGCGAGCTTTATTACTGGTTTCGCGCCCTTACGGCCAGCGACAAAGTGGGACGTTTTTACTAAACCACTCACATAATCACTACATAGTATAAAACAAAGTCACTTTTTCTGTCCCTATGTCCCTTTGTACGCTTAAATCTTTAAAACTACGCAACGGATTTTGATGAGATTTTTTTTAATAGGTAGTGTAATTCAAGAGGAAGGTTTTTATGTAGGTATAGTATCCATGCGAAGCCTATGATAGAAGTCGCTAGTATGATATAAAGGATCCTACCCAAGCTATAAAGGTCAACTTACACTGAACAATATGCGGAGAGTTGTGGATAAGCTGGCGGTTCCCCTCTGGCTATAGATCACGGCGATTACCCCCCTTCACCCTTTATCTTTCGTCATCTTTTTGTCGGCCATAGCTCAGTGTAGTGACTGTGCTTACGAAGTTGAGGTTCCGGGTTCCAATCCCGGTGAGGGCATTATTTGTGTATTTATTTATCACAAATATTTGTTCCTTGTTCGTAGCTGTGTATGTATTTAAGTAATTATATGTACATATTTATTATATAGATGGCCGCCTGGTACCCACATCACAAGCCTTAATTGAGCTTACCGTGGGATTAGGTCGATCTGTGTAAGATGTCACAAGATATATATTTATTTATTTGTCATCAATCTTACAAATCGATCAAATTATGTTCATAACTACGTGTGCCGCTTATTCTATGAAAATTATAAGTATTATAACTAGGGGTCGGAACTATGAGTGCAAAACTTTAACAAAACTTCAAAATTTACATATGGGAACACTGTAGCCAAGAAAAATACGAACATTATTGAAAAATCTGTATCCAATTAAATATTCCCTATCTCGAAATCTTGAACTTACAATGTTTGGGTGTGTAGATATGTATATTTTATGGTGTATGTGCTCTTTCATGTCCACTTGACAAGTTTTGTTAAAGTTTTACACCCATAGTTCCGACTCCTAATTTAGGTGCATGCAAACCAAAAGAGCATTCGCTGTTCTATCCCCCACTCTACGAAATCAACGAATCACGTTTCGTGTAACGATCGAATTTCGTAGAGTAGGGGGATAGAACAGCGAATGCTCTTTTGGTCTGCATGGACCTTTATAAGTCAACCGAATTTATTGCTCTTTGAACCATATTTCGAATTCAGCACTATACTGGCGGTCCACAGATAGCCACTGGAGTGTATGTAAGAAATAGCCCGTCTGACACGGATGTGACCGATAGACCAATTTAGCAGCTAAATCGACTTCTGGGAAAGGTCACTCTATATCCGGGAACCAGACTGAATCTATCTTAAATCTCTGTTCTCCATATAGGCTTAAAATACCGCTTAAAGTATATTAAATTGTAAGTTCGTCTATATGACCTTTATTTTACCGATGTAATGATTTAATATTCACCGTTCAAATTTAAAATGAGACCATCCGCAGCAGAACCAAAGTAACCGAAATAGCTCTCCGAATCGCTAAACTGAAGTGGCAGTGGGCGGGGCACATTGCGCGTAGAACCGATGGCCGTTGGGGCGGGAAGGTTCTTGAGTGGCGGCCACGTACCGGAAGGCGCAGGACCGGTCATTGTGGCAATCTTTGGGGGAGGCCTATGTTCAGCAGTGGACGTCTTTCGGCTGATATTATGATGATGATGATGATGATGATGAGGTTGGCAAATTTTATAGGGTTAGTTATAAGGTCATATAGGACTAGGTTGATTTGTGTAAAATGTCCCAAGATATTAATTAATTAATTTATATTGATGAACTTTTGGCCGTGTGGTGACGGCAGAAAGAATACATTTGTCACCACCCCAACTCCTCCTGCGGGTGTCGTAAGAGTCGATTAAGGGATTGAAGTGTCACTGACCATATTTGATTAAAGATTGATGATGGGCAGCAGCGTCATCATAGTGGACACATTACTGCGATCGCCAATCCGCTTGCCCAGCGTGGCGATTATGGGCATTTACCTCCTAATGCGTCTATACGCATAGTTAATAGGAGAGGCCTACGTCCAGCAGTGGACTATCATAGGCTGAAGATGATGAGATGATTGATGAACTTTTACTACGGGACGGACACCTGATTTAAGAAAAACGATCCTTTAGCGAGCTTAAGGTCTTAATGCAATCTCTAGGTACCGTTCCCTCTAGCGAATTTTAAGTGGCTGAGTTTTTGTAAAGTGGTTTCCAATATACTTTATGGTCGTTTCTTCTTGGCACGCGAATACAACTCTTAATATCCCTATCATAAACAGCGCTCATCTCAACAGCTTTCGCATTAAAACATAATAAATGAATAGATTGAATTTTGGTACTTATAGCGCCACCTAGTTGGCATTATAGAAAGTTTTTACTCTTGTTGGTTTACATTTACTCGTACATCTTTCCGTCTTTGATTCGTCAAGCGGGTTGGTACCTAGTCCCTTAGGAAAGCGCTAGATGGCGAAATTTTAGTATGAGTAGAATAAAATTATGTATTATGTATGGTAGAGTCAAAGTAGCTTATACAGTCTGTTACCATGACTCGGGCTTTTAATAAATGTGTAATAATAAGTATTACTAGCAGTTATTTCCAAGTGTTAACAGTTGACAAATATTTAAATCAACTGTACAATTTATTTTATTTCCTTCACACTGCTTAGTTGTAACGTTGCGGGTGCTTGCAATCTGTCATTGCCAAGCATTAATTAGGGTAATTCCGGGGTAGTTGGCCATAGTTTTTTTTGTGTCTAATAAAAAAAAAAGTATACGAGTTATCAAAGAAATCTTTATTTATATGTAAACTTTGAACAATCAACGTTAGATAATTAAACAAACAAAAAATAATTTCTCTTGAGATCAGATTGAAAAATCGTTTTTAAAAAAAATCACAATTGGCCATCTCTCCCGTGGTATCTGGGTATGATGACCATACCCTTATGGGAATGATGGCCATAACCTAACTCTAGGTTATTGTATGTCTTCAGTCTCATTTTTTGGTCCTGAGGCGCTTCTTTTTTTCTTGGCCACATTTGGAGCATGCATCGTCGAATTCGGTGCAGTTTTCATGAACCCAAAACATACAAATCGTGCACTGGAGCCAATCTTCTACGAGACGAGTCTCGTAATAATTTTCTCCGCATGCACGACAGTTATCCTTCTCTTTTAAGTTCTTTTTCTTCTTATTTTTCGATATTATGGAAAGGGGGACATCGCCACTGCTATCCGACAATCTACGGATAGCCTTTCTTTTGTTTACCCGCGCCGTTTTCTTTTTTTCCTGTCCTTCTTTCTTAATTGATTTTCCGGTTATTTTCTTGTTCTCTTTTTTAATTTTCTTTTCCTCCGCGCATTTTCTAACATCAATATGTGCTTCCGAAGTTAGTAGCATTCCCACTTGCTTAGCTCGTTTACGAATTTCAGCGACTCTTTGTGGGATAGGGGATATATCCTGTAAAATTCGTGATGGGGTGTAGTCTGGATCTTTATTGAGTGGACGGTCTTTCGGAGTGCAAGGCTTTGAAACATTAGACTCGATGGTATTGTTCACTGAGGCTTCTGATCTCCTGGGAGTGATTTCGGGGCTATAGCTCATATCTCGCCTTGCCTCATTAGAACAACCCGGAACGAAGGCATCTTCATCACTGTCGTCCTCCACTCGTGAAACAGTAGCATTAGTTGATACTGGTGCAGCAGTACGTGCAGGTTCTTCAATAAATGCGTAGTCTGGTATCGCTGCTGGATTTAATGGATATGCTCCAGTCGCCCTAAAGCCTGAAATTGCATTTTCTGCTGACGCTGCTTTTCCCCAAGCCTTGTTAAGCAAAGCTCCGAAAGAAAGTCTTGTTATACGACGTCCTGGATTTTGAATGAGCCAAAGTCTGCACTGTTCATAAAAATGTGTTTTAAGTGACTTAAACACCGAACGATCCAAGGGCTGGAGATAATGGGACGTATGACTTGGCATAGATATCAAAATGATATCGTTTTCATTTGCATATTCCAACATTTCCACTGAGTTACAATGAGTGGAGTGGCCGTCTAGAAGAAGAACAACTTTTCCAGCAGGTTTTCTAGGAACAAAATGTGTCTTTAACCATTCCAAGAATATCTCTGAAGTTATGTACGCTGACTTTTGAGACATGAACAGCTTTGTTCCTGGTGGCATCCCATCTTCAAATTCAGGCTTTTTGTTTTTGCCCTTCATGATACAAGCAGGAGGCAAAAAAGTACCTTCAGCATTGCAGCAGGCTATTATGGTTATGGTCTCCCCCTTTTCGGTTGATGTTACTGTGGAAACTGCTTTAGATCCTTTTTGAGCAAGTACATGCCCTGGACGACTGTTTAATTGTAAGCCTGACTCATCCATATTAAATACACAATTCGGCGCCAACATCTCATTATCCTGTATTAGAACGCTTTCTAGAAGTTGGAAATAAGCATTTACTTCTGTTTTATTCATGGCACTGGCCCTGGCCAAAGATACACCTTCTGACTTTCTTAGTGTAATATCTTTGTGTCTACTTAGGAACATTTGCATCCAGTCATATCCTGCTTTCTGGGTTTCTCTATTAAATCTGTGCTTTAATTGTAATTGCTCTGCAAAACTGTAAGCTATTCTTCTAACATCCGTCATTGTTAATGGAAAACCTTTAGCTTGCATTGCTTTGATGTGAGCTACCAGTTTATCCTCATTTTCTTTTCCGAATAAAGTTGATGGTCCCATAGGTCCCTTTTTGTCATTATTCTTCTTCAACCTTCTTTCTAACGTTTTTCGAGGTATATGGTGCTGGATAGCCGCCGCTCGCACGGATAACCCATCATTTTTCACAGCACTAATAGCATTTTTGAGTGAAACTTCTGACCAATTACCTCTGACAGCTACTGCCTTCCTCTTGTACTTGTTTGGCATCTAAAAAAAATAAAACAAATAAATTGTTTGAATAGGCCATCATTTTTACACCATCAGTGTATGATGGCCATCTGGCCATGACATACCGACTAAAACTGGCCATCTCTCCTTTTTTTCCGGGAGAGATGACCACACCTAAAAAGAAAACAAGTCCAAACCCGATCTTCTTAATTTTGAGGTTAGAACATAACGCCAACCGTATACTTTACAATAAAAACAAAAAACACCAATATTATGAGAAACTAACACAACCACAAGTTAAAATATGAACCTCCTTTGAAATATTTTCACTTCTCAAAACAATTAACACAGATTTTACTTACTTTTCAATTTTTTTTCGCCAAAATGTTTGACGTACCTTTGCTTGCACTCACGACGCGCGGCGAACTAAACAAAGAACTACCGACATCTAGCCATGGAACCGTGAAATATTTTGATTGGCCATCTCGCCCTTATGGCCATCTACCCCGGAATTACCCTAATTATTCATTTTGAAGTACATTGCTAGTCACTGAACTTTTCTTAGAAAGTTGAAATTTCAATAAAATAATACTCACGGTTGTGCTTAAAATCTGCATCTCATTCCTCGGTTTCAATAAAAGCCTGCATGATGGTTACACACTGTATAAGATAAATATTAATCAAATTATTAAGCTACGAAATGACGCGATGCATGTAGAGCCTTGGTACCTTTTAACTACACGAAAGATCCCAATGGATCGAAGTGTATCCGCAAGGGCCCCTGGGCCCCACCAATAAGGTAAGATAAGGTACCTGCTGGCCTGCTACTTAAAGCCGGCTACTCACACGCCTGCTGCAGGGGCAATATGGGAATCGGACCCCTGATTGCCTCCTTAATTGTGATGTGTGTAGGCAAGCAGGGGCAATTTTTAGGTTGGGCCTGCGGCAGGGCGGCAGGGGCGCAAGACCTTCCTAGCTCCCTAGATTGTGTCTACCGCCCTGCAAGGTTGCTGCGTGTGTAGTAGGATTGGGGCAATTCCAGTCAGTTGATTCGTGACAACTGAGCGGAGTGAACAAAAATGGAAAAAGAGCGTGAAGCATGGCCGCGGGTTATAGACGTTTATAAAGACTGGCCCCACATGTGGGATAAAAAACATAAACAATACTAATCCTCTGGTGTTTTGACAATACAGGAGGCATTCTCGTGAACGTGCGTTCAGCGGGACTATTAAGAGTATTAAGGTGCATTCAGACCAAGCGAACATTCGCTATTCTAACCTCCCACTCTACGAAATTCGATCGTTACACAAAACGTGATTGGTTGATTTCGTAGAGCGGGGGATAGAACAGCGAATGCTCTTTTGGTCTGAATTCACCTTTAGTTACACACTGAACGGCAGGCTAGTGTGTAGAGAACAGCCTAAAATTGGTCCAACCGCCGAGCGACCGGTATTGCCCCTGCAGCAGGTGTGTGAGTAGCCGGCTTAACTTAGGTACCTAGCAGGCTAACAGTCGTGTAGGTTAGTATCGTGTTTGTTTACGTTTACTTAACCTAGTATAATAACTTGTGGGAATAAAAAAAAAGCACGGAAATTTTGATATCAGTATCTTTGTGTTGAAGTATAAAATTTTAATACATTAAAAAAGAAACATAAATTATTTACTCAGATGGTATTTGATTTATACATTTATTAAATTTGATAGCTAAATATTCAGGGACTAGCGTCTCTCTCTCTGACGGGGTATGTTAGTTGATTTCCACGGTCCCAAGAATACAGTTCCTGAAACAGAAAAATAATATAAAGATACAATACAATACAAAACTCTTTATTGCACACCTCACACGTAATAAAGAACAAAAGTTCACAAAACAAAAGAAATACCAAAAAACAGAGGATACAGATAGGAAAGATATAGGTACCTATAGAATAAAATGAACTGCTACATTTATTTCTGTTTTTTCCCATACGATCCTGTGTGTATCGCATAAGTGTAAGGTCTAAGTGGCAAGCGTCGAGCGGCGCGACCAGCGAGGTGGGCAGCGTCACGTCGAGCTTGCAAGGGATTCGGACGACGAGTACTCAATGAATGAATATACAAACGATACTCCTCCTGGAGCATGTGTGGCTGCTCCCGCGTTTCCGCTACTGCAGCTGTGGCCGGGTCGCATCCCACGAAGATGGGACGGTCGTTGCACCGTCATTTGGGGACGGTGTTGAGAGGCTGTTGAAGGAAATGATGATGCGGTAAGGCAAGGCAAAGTCCGATCTGAGAGAGATCTGAAAAGATGAGATGGAAAGAGAGAGAGAGGCTGGTGCTCGATGCTCGATGCGCGGCTGTCGGCGCGTCGCTAGCGGCAGTGCTGGCTCGTCGTTGAGAGTCTGCTGCTAAGGAAGAGAGAAAATGGTGACCCAGCGGGGGCACCCGAGCAGGGCCCCACTGGGTCGAGAGAGAGAGAGCTGCTGGTGTCAGCCGTCTGGCGGCTGGTGGAGCAACGCTCGGGGGAGATCACGTCGAGCGTGCAAGGGATTCGGACGACGAGTACTCAAGCCACGCACATTCTTTTGCATTTGTTTAACATGGCCGCCACCACGCACGCCCCGCCGGATACACCGCTCGAGCATCTACTCGGTATGCTTAGCCAAGTTGCCAATGGCTAACGCTTAGTAGCGTATCGTACTTTTCCCTCTCTGACACCCTTCTTATTAGTGCGACAAAGACAGTAGCTGCCTTTCGTTTACGATTGCCGATTTACGTTAGTGATTGGCTACTTGTCTAAGCACCCTAGTCCTATGGCCTGGCCACGACATTGGTCTAAGGCGACCGGCTTAGCGGAAAACCATACGTGCTCCCTCTCGTACCCATATGGGAGATCCCGCTCCAACTCATGGATTCGCTCGCCGCTGGTCGCCTTAGACCAATGTCAATGTCTCATTTGGATGGGGTTCGTGAAAATCGTGAACGACAACATCGCTTTCAGCTGTAACGGTACCAGGTTTATCTAGGCTACACTGACTGTTACACTCTGTATATACAAGATGACCAAAAATAAATGCATGAGCTTTAGGCAGGGTACAATATTTTTGGAAATTACCTAGTTGACGGTTGTATGTATTGAAGTTTGGATGTAATAATAGTAGTAGTATATTTTCGATGGTATCAAAATTTTATCGACCCTTCTGAAACTCCCAAAAATCTGCTAGGGCTCTAAGTTTCAAAGCCTCACAGGTACCGGGAATGTACTTATTTTAGGTTTTCTTGTATTTTTGTATACATAACAGAACTTACCTTATGCGTGTGATCGTATCCTAGTTGTGTGGTCTTCCGGAAAGCGATGGTGAATGGCAACGATACTTCTAACTGCTTTCAAGTGCAGGTCTAACGCTACACTGAATGTTAGTGTATAGATACATAGCATAAACCTCACCTTATGTGTATGGTCATAGCCCAGTTGTGTGGTCTTCCGGAAGGGATTAATACAATGACACTTCTCACTACTTGTTCTACGTCTATCGCTAGACTGACTGTCCCTTCATAATATACATAGCATAAACCTCACCTTATGTGTATGGTCGTAGCCCAGTTGTGTGGTCTTCCAGAAGGGGTTAGTGAATGCAATGACACTTCTCACTACTTGATCTACGTCTATCGCTAGACTGAATGTTACTGCATAATATCCATAGCATAAACCTCACCTTGTGTGTATGGTCGGAGCCCAGTTGTGTGGTCTTCCGGAAGGAGTGAATGCAATGACACTTCTCACTACTTGATCTACGTCTATCGGTAGACTGACTGTTACTGCATACATAGCATAAACCTCACCTTATGTGTATGGTCATAGCCCAGTTGTGTGGTCTTCCGGAAGGGGTTAGTGAATGCAATGACACTTCTCACTACTTGTTCTACGTCTATCGCTAGACTGAATGTTACTGCATAATATCCATAGCATAAACCTCACCTTATGTGTATGGTCGTAGCCCAATTGTGTGGTCTTCCGGAAGGGGTTAGTGAATGGCAACGACACTTCTCACTACTTGTTCTACGTCTATCGCTAGACTGACTGTTACTGCATACATAGTATAAACCTCACCTTATGTGTATGGTCGTAGCCCAGTTGTGTGGTCTTCCGGAATGGGTTGGTGAACGGCAGTGACACTTCTAACTGCTTGTTCTGGTACAGGTCTATCGCTACACTGACTTTGCTCTCTCGCTCCGTCGCAGAGTCGAGAGCGTAAAGCACGCCGCATACTATAAACATTTCACCAACCTGAAATAATACATAAGTTAACAAAATTGAAAATGGTTAAGATAAAACTCTGTCAAGAAAAAAATCCAGTGTTTTTTTTCAGCCCGTATCTCTAGACTATACTATTCAGGTTGTACCTTCTAACTTTACTCGAGCTACTCTGGATTCAGTCAGATGAAAAGAATCAAAGGCTAATAAATAATAATGATTGCTGAACAATTTTTTCAGTTTACTTTTCAGTAATAGAAGCAATACGTGAGATAAACATATGTAGGTATTCTTTCGACGGGTTTTGTTGATTAAGTATATCTTTAAAGTAGTATACTTACTTGTTTATGGTTCAACGAGATATTCCAGATGTAATCTATATTCAGATCGTCCTTGTTGGGGTCGAAACTTAACTGAAAGCAGAAAGGAATTGTATAAATATCTGCTCACCGTACAAAATACACGAGTTCAGGGTAAAGTTGTTCGATTGCAATGACTAGCGAAACAGGTTAAATACAGTAGACGTACCAGGATGCTTAGCCAAGTTGCCAATCGCTAGCGCTTGCTAGCGCATCGTAGTTTTCCCTCTCTGTCACTCCTTCGTATTAGTGCGACAAAGAGGGAAAACTACGATGCGCTAGCAAGCGCTAGCGATTGGCAACTTGGCTAAGCACCCAGGACTTTGCAAGTGTCGGTAATGTTAAGGTGGATTTACACCAAATGAGCGAATTCTCATTCCATCCCCACTCTACGAAATTCGTTCGCTACACAAAACGTAATACGTCGAATTTCGTTGATTTCGAAGAGTGGGGATAGAATGAGCATTCGCTCTTTTGTTGTAAATCCACCTTTAGGTTCGCACACTCGCTCCCATAATTATGTTAGTGCGAGCGCGATAGAATACATTACGTATCGAAACCTAAAGTATCTTTACATAAATTATAAATATTAGATGTCATATACCAAAGAAAAACGACCAAGATCACCTATGTGCGAGGTGGGGATCGAACCCACATACTCAGCTTTCGCAGCTGATGCCTGTACCCCTCGGCCACTCGGTCTTAGCAACCACCGGTCAAATTTCTCGGGTATATGCAATCCCTTACAAGTCTAGGCGCCTTTGACCATTCTCTAAGGGCAAGCAATACATGCCTGCACCTCCTATTAGAATACTTTACAATTTTCTAGAATAGCTATCTTTACATACTTTCCAACACATGGTACGACATGGTAAGCTCCAACACGGTTACAGGTAACAGCTAAATAAAAATATTCTTCTTGTAAAAAGAGCGACAGTATTATAATATACGAGTATATTTACCTTAGCCACCGCAGTATTATTTGAACCTTCTAAGGAGTAAATTGCCCATAGTCCGTTGTCATCTGCACTGAAATCCACCTGAAAGAATAAATAAAAAATGTCAGATGTACGCTCTTTTCATGAAAGCTTAGGGCCATGTCTGGTCATAATTTAGCTGCACGGGGCTGAATGTTTTAAGATGAACCCACAAGACTGCAAAATGCTTTTGATAGGTATTATTGATGAGCATTACCGACGACGACGGTGACATACTGAAGACCAGGATGCTTAGCCAAGTTGCCAATCGCTAGCGCTTGCTAGCGCATCGTCGTTTTCCCTCTCTGTCACTCCTTCATATTAGTGCGACAAAGAGGGAAAACTACGTTGCGCTAGCAGGCGCTAGCGATTGGCAACTTGGCTAAGCACCCAGGACAATCAGTAGGCGTATGGTGGTCCCGTTTATCGCGGTGTACGTCACTTTCGCACTTACAAACTAGTTAAGACGATACGACAATGACGATAGACAATACAAACGGACCGATCATAAGCTCACACATTATACTCTTCTCTTCTTTGTCGATATGCCCTTGGCAGAACAGCCGTGGTCACGTCACGTCGAACGCTTGAATCTGTCTCGTTCTTCTGTTCATGCGTGACTATTATGGAAATAATAGTGTATTGGTTTCCCTTTGGTTTCTACACCAGACATTTTAGGTATTATTTAGGCTCCAAGGCCGCTGTAGCGTCTTCCCACAGGTGTCCAAGGAATTGTTATACAGCCATTTACTCTGTCACCAGAGCCTCGCTGGTTGTCTAGCAGGGAGCACCACGGAGCAGTACACATGGACTAAGACCAAACCAATCGATGGCAGACCTGGTTGTGCTGCGACGTGTACAGTCGGCCCCCGCGGTGTGGGAGCTGTATGAACTTGATGCGGCTTTGCGTGAGGTCGTAGCGCATGATGTCGCCCGGTTTGCCGGAGTCGTTGGCTTGGTAGAAGAACGAGCCGCTGTAGACTATGTGCCCGTTGCCCTGGGAACAATTTAGTAATAAAATACCAGTTTATATCAGACAGAGTCTATAACTCTTGAACGACCATCTGGTACCCGTCAGAACTCAGTACAATGAGTACAGTCAACTTCAGATCTATCGAAGTGGCTAGGGTGCACACGCCAGGGATCGGATACCGGTTTTTTCTCCATACAAAAGAACGGTTCGAATTCCGTTCTTTTTCGTTCTTCGGTTTATAATTTTTTTATTAATGGAGCAAATCAAAAATATGATGTTCTTAATTACATAAAATGTTGAATACTACATAAAGAGTGTAAAACATTTAAAAATATTGAGCTAAGTATTTCGAGGTTTTTCTAAAAAACCGGTTCCGATCCCTGGCACACGCACAGATATCTGCGCAGGCCTCTATTGCCATGGCTTTGGAGTGCATGTTAAGATTTTTGTGCACCGTGGCCGCGCCTATATCATTAAGTCATGGTGAAAATCAAAATTGTTAGTACAAGCTTTTATGAGTGACTAAACTTATGTTATTCGTTTCACTTTCTGCTCGTTAAGATTCTAATGAACCCGAACTTGACGAGGATGTGTGGCATCATTTCGCTAGCAGCACAGCAGCGTTGTCACTTGATGCACCTAAATATGCATGCGGTATTGTAGTTCAATCGAAAAGTAGTAGACGGAGTTGGCAAGATTTGATTACTTATATACTGAGGGACAGGTGAAAAGTGAAACTATTTTGTGAAGTGCAGTTAAATACATAAGTTCAATATTTATCTTACAAAGAAAGGTCTCTGAAGTTTATGTGGCTGGTCAACTTGGTCGTTTTTGAACCTCGCCTTGCTCCAGTATTCTCTCAAACGCTCTACGTCGTTCTCTTGCGTCGTCCAGAGCTTCTCTTTCTGAAACATCAAAATAAATTGTTAATTAGGGATCAAGGGTGCAAGTTACCAATTAGCTTCAAAATTCCCTGCTACTCGAAACCAGAAGAATGGTTGTAGATGTGCTTGCAAAGATACCAAATATTGCCTCACATAAAAGGCAGACTATAGATCTTTCTAAAGTGAATTAAGTTTGGTGGGTACCTGAGCTTCTGTTGAATTGGAATCTCGAAGCCACGCTCCAAACATTTCGTCCTTGAATCGGTGGTAGACTGGTTTACCGATAGCGTAGAGTTGACAATCTGTAATGAATCACAAATCATGGATTCCTGAATAAGTAGCTGTCAGATCGCGTTTAAGAATGAAATATCGAATTAAATTCTACTGATGAAACTATGTCGAGGTATACGTGTACAGTGTAGATTGTTGACAATGGAAATAGATATATTTAAGATGATGATGTAGATGTAAGATAATGTATCAGTATTCAGTAAGTAAGTTCTACAGTTTTATTAAATAAATACTGAATTTTCGAACAAGACTGGTTGTTTATTTTAGGAAAGTTTCATTGGATCCACAACTTTAAATAACAAACCTGGAAGTTTTGTTGATGTCTTTAGAGTATAAGGAATTAAATTCCGTGAGACAGCCCTCAACGTAATCCCAAAACTTACTAGTGTTCCTCCTTGGCTTATTGGTCATGTTAGAAATAAGAGGCGAGATGAAGATCTTGCTCCGATCGCACCGCGGGCAGGTGGGGCAATCATGCCCCTGGTTCACGGGGCAGATGTCATCTAGGGACGTTGGTGGGGGTGGCGGGTCGCCGAACTCGACCGGGTGCTCTTGAGGCGGCACTGTCATGTTGCGTCCTGGGTCTGGAAGGAGAAAATTGTTTGTATAGTTATATGAAAGCTCAGATTTCATCTCTCTCGCAAGTATTACTTGTACAAGTGATATTCGTTCACTCAGTTTAGGTATCTACAGATCATAAACCAACATCAGGATTTATAAAATCCTGATCAAAGGTAGTTATTATTATCTCGTAAGCTAAGATGTGTGACACATAGGTCACACCAGATCAGAGAAATGTTAATTACGAAGATTAGGTCGTCCATTAAATACAAAAGCGACACAACTCAAAAAGCGTGAAAAATGATTTTATTGCAAAAACGACATTATCAGCACTAATATTTTACGTGACACTAAGACACCTGTCGATTTGACGTTAGTAAGAATCAAAATTATGCAGGTGCCCTTTTTGCACTATCGCTCTTTCAAAACTTATTTCAGTGCTAAACTGCCATTTTGTCAGTTGCGACTCGACTGTCGACCAAAACACACGACATTTTTGTGAAAAAGTGCCATGAATCGAAAAAATAAGTGATTACGTTAAAAAATATGTAAGCAATGGTGCCATATTTATAGATGTGGCCGTTTTGAATAAAATAAATACGTAAATATTATGTTTCTTTATATAAAAAGGAGTCGCAAAACGGAATGTGGCAGCTTTAATTTTAAAATATCCTCTTAAATTTGATTTTTCATTCATCAAAACTGCCGTATTAGGATTTGCAACCTTTTTGAATTAAAAATATATTCGAATGCATCAATCACAGGAGCCATATTTATACATGATGCTGTTTTGAATAAAGTAAATATGTATGGTTTAGATTTCTTTATAAACAAAGGAGCCGCAATACGGAATGTTGAATTTCAAAAAACATTGTTGCATTTACAACCGTTTTTAATTCAGTATAATATTAAAATCCATAAATGTACCAGATTGAATAATTGAGTATCTTTTGCATGAAATCTTAAAAAATACAATACATCTTATAAAAACAGTAATTGTAAAACGTGGTACTTTGTATTGTGTTCGTTTTACTTAAAAGTATATTAGAGATTGTGTGGAAGATGACTGTGAATTTTGTGTACCTATAATTGCGACTACGAAGAAACAATAATGGCATAAACTTCGGATTATTAAGTATTTGTCATATTTTCCTATTATATTATTTGTATACAATACAAGTAAAACAAAGAAAGATGTATGTATTAACCCCGGTGTATGTTTTAACGAATCTAAAAACTTATATTAGTAATATTTATTTTTTCACTTTTGGGACTGCCAACATAGGGATGATGACTTTATCTATATATATAAACGGCAATGTCCTGACTGACTGACTGACTGACTGACTGACTGACTGACTGACTTAAATCAACGCACAGCCCAAACCGCTGATCCTAGAGAGTTCAAACTTAGCATGTAGTTTCTTTATAATGTCTAGAGGCGCACTAAGAACGGATTTTTGAAAATTCATCCCTTAAAGGGGTTAAATGGGGGGTTAAAGTTTGTATGGGGAAACAAGATTAGTTGAACTATTTTATTCGAAACTTCACAGGAATGTTTTTAATAATAAATTAGTAAACACATGTTTCAGGATTTTTGAAATTTTTTTCCCTATGGGGGTTAAATGGAGGGTTAAAGTTTGTATGGGGAAATAAGATTAGTTGGGCTATTTTATTCGAAACTTCACAGGAATGTTTTTAATAATAAATAAGTAAACACATGTTTCAGGTTTTTTGAAAATTCATTCCCTATGGGGGTTAAAGTTTGTGTGGGGAAATAAGATTAGTTGGGCTATTTTATTCGAAACTTCACAGGAATGTTTTTAATAATAAATAAGTAAACACATGTTTCAGATTTTTTGAAAATTCATTCCCTATGGGGGTTAAATGGAGGGTTAAAGTTTACATGGGGAAATAAGATTAGTTGGGCTATTTTATTCGAAACTTCACAGGAATGTTTTTAATAATAAATAAGTAAACACATGTTTCAGGTTTTTTTAAAAATTCATTCCCTATGGGGGTTAAATGGAGGGTTAAAGTTTGTGTGGGGAAATAAGATTAGTTGGGCTATTTTATTCGAAACTTCACAGGAATATTTTTAATAATAAATAAATAAACACATGTTTCAAGTTTTTGAAAATTCATTCCCTATAGGGGTTAAATGGAGGGTTAAAGTTTGTATGGGGAAATAAGATAAGTTTGGCTATTTTATTCGAAACTTCACGTGAATGTTTTTAACAATAAATAAGTAAACACGTGTTTCAGGTTTTTTGAAAATTCATTCCCTATAGGAGTTAAATGAAAGTTTAAAGTTTATAAGGAGGAACCAGATTCGTTGAGCTATTTAATTCAAAACTTCATAGAAGTGTTCTTGCCACTGAAGATGTAGGTACTTGTCTACATACCATGTTATATACGAGTATTTTACCTCGAGTACTGGTATTTTTAAAAATTATACTCCTTAGGGGGTAAAAATGGGGTTGAAAGTTTGTATGAAAAAAAGTTTAATTTTAGATTAAGAAATTTCATATTTCGTAAACTAATTTAGAATAAAAATCTAAGAAAAGTAATCTCAGGATTTTTCAAAATTCACCTCTTAAAGGGTTGAAATGGGGCTCCAAAATTTGTATGGCGAAACAAAATTAGTTGACTATTTTATCCGAAACTTCGCAGCAGTATTCTGTAAATTAAATAAGAACATAAATAATTAACTAACTTAAATTCATTTATTTTTTTCGAAAAACTGACAAACAAAGGTTAATTATTTATGTTTACTACTGGTTCTAGAAATTCCAAATTTAGCACGTAGGTTTCTTTAAGGGTGTAGGGGTGGTATAAAAAAATTTAGTCAAAATTCACACCCTAAGGGGTGCAATGATGGGGATCCACAGTTTGTATCAGAAAACTTGATTATTTAAACTATTTTATACGAAACTTCACAGGAGTATTCCTAAACATAAAAGGATTAAGACGTATTTTAGGTTTTTTGAGAATTCAACCTCTGAAAGGGGTGAAATGGTTAAACAGTAAAAAACATCATGGATATCGTTTCTATGGTTTATCGAGTCACTGTGGTGGGGTCCTGATTGACTGACTCATCACCGGTTTAAATGTTTGGCTTGACTATTCTAGCATAAGAGAAAAGGACGTAGCCTGTTGCGGATTACATTATTGTTTTGTAGGAGGGTGAATATCTGAGCGTTTCAACCGCCTAATTTTGGTGGCATCATTTTTGCCGAAATTCTAAACGTCTCAATGTTATACTTTGCAATTTGTATAAGGTACCGTGCCTCCTTAAAATGACAAAGTAGCACATTGTAACGAATAGAAACTTTGAAAAAATGGTTCTTAGGTTAAAACTGCGACCATTGCGATCCCACGCAGAAAGGAACGGTTATTAAAATAGGTTTGAGTTAGGTTACATCTGTGACCCCACGCATAAGCGAACAGCTATCCAAGTAGGTAGGTTCAGGGTTAGTTTAGAACTGCGGAATAAAAATTACTAAATTTAAACCAAACTAAAATAAGAACCCATAAAGGAAAATCTCCATTATAACCTAAATACAAAATGACTCAAGTACCATTCAAAATTCACAAATTTAAAATCGGAAACTATTTCTTGACAGAATGACTTGTCGATGAAATGAAAATACTTGAACCGTTGTCTTTGAAACAACATTCGATTAAATATTTGTGGCATTTAAGGCGAAACTAAAAAAAATATCACAAAATTAAAACTTATTTAGGCCACTTTTGAATCTCCTGAGAAAAAAAAAAAACAAAATAACATTTATTGTTCGCAGGATTCCGTGTAACATGTATATAACTACATGCGGTCGAAATGGTAACCTCCTTCTTTTTTGAAGTCGGTTGAAAACATTTTTTTTCATAGAAGTCCAAAATTTACGCGTGCGAAGCCGCGGGCAAAAGCTAGTTTAGAATAAATTATTAGACATTATGCTCGGCATCATACACGAATAAATTACAACTAAGATATAGACTACAGTCATTATTGTACAGAACTTTTATTTAATATAAGTGTAGTATACAAATGTGACGTTACTTTTGTGTATTTCATGTAAATCTTTCAAAAATCGAAAAAAGATGTTGACTTGACTTGACAGTCATCATGCCTATTGCTTCACTACATAGGTAGTAGAGCATTTCTTTTTTTTTTGGCCACTGCCGCATCTAGCCGTGTCCCACGACTTTGAAAATATTATTTTAATACTTTTTGTTAAGAAACGTCTGTATTAAGTATTTTTTCCTAATAGTGAATTTAATAATTACACAGGATATGTTAAAATAATGTAACAAAAGCCATAACATATATTAAATTTAATTAAAAACCAGACATTCGATTTTTGAAATGTATGAAAAAACCAATGTCCCAGTCTAAATTTTGCTACTTCAAATAAAGATATTTTCATAATGGTCTAAGCAACATATAACGTTTTTTTATTGTGATCTCTGTATCTTCACAGTAAGATTCTTTTTAGAATGGTTTTATACACCTAAAACCGTTAAAAGTAGTAGAAATATATTTTTTAATCGTGTCCCACAAAAAGTTCCACTTAGAAAATTCTTACTTTGTTACCTATTTTAGCAGTGAAATAAAGATAAATACTACCAAAATGTTACTTTTTACGACTGGCAATACCGACAAACGTCAATTCAATATGCGGCCATGTTTATTCGGTCAATTGTCATCAAGATCTACTAAAAAACGCACGTGCCTAATTGTTGTGACCAGTTTTGATTTCCTCCTTGTTACTGGATTTACTAGGAAAGCTTAAACTTTTACTTCGTTTTCATTAATGTATCGTTTAATGTATATTGTTATGTACATCATGTAACAAAACAATTGAATATTGTTGCTAAAACAAGCTTTATAAATCATTTTTTAATCTACGACCACGTGTTGTGTTACTTTTTATTTCGTTACTTTCGCGTGGTAACATATCAAAGGAACTTTGAGTAACAATAAAAGGAATTTATTGTAAAGGCTAGTTTTCATTGTTGTATACAGGGAGAGAAAATGTCAGCACAACCTAAGATTAGAGCAGCCGAAAAGATGAGGCGATATAGGGAACGATTAAAATTAGAGTTTAATTAGTTATTACATAAATAAATCTAATCGATTCTTTATTTCATCGACCCTGTAAAATATGGATATAATTTTATAGACCTACATTTTCTACGTAATTCTAATGCACATTCTACACGAGGCCTTACATTTCCTCCTTTGTTACCAACAGCATTCTTTGTTACTGTCCCAACATTTTCGGTGTAGTTATTTTAGTATGATTTAAGTTATATTTAATAATACTTAACATATCTGCTACCTTTAAAACAAATAAAAAAATATTTTTACTGCCATCTTTAAGACCTTAGTGAACTTTGCTTACTTTATATTAAAATTTAAAAATACCGTTCCTACCGGTGAGAGTAACAAAATAAACCTGTTGGTATTAGACTTTTAATGGTTTCCGTATAGTTTAATTAATTATTTCTACATTTTTATATCAATTATGTTCTGCATTTTAATAAAAATATATAATTAAGATGAGGAAGAAGCAAATTTCTATGATTTTTAAACAAAGGAAAGGTAACACAGGAAGAACCAGTATTCTGCTTTGTCACAATATTTATTGATTTTGTACTGATAAAACCTTTTAAAACTTGGTTACTTGCATATAATCAGAAAATACATAATTTTTACTACATATTCCCGTTGAAAAAGTTTATAAAAAATGATTTTTGTAATTTTGGTCGATTTTAAAATTTAGTGGCCAAAAAAAAAAGAAATGCTCAGTACCCAAGTACTTTAGCGCTAAACTGTCATGTCGTCTAGAAAAAATAATTGTTACATTATTACTAATCATAAGTAGATTTTTAGGAAAGACTTATTATCTCTGCAATTAAATATTGAAAGAATTACTTTTGTATCAGTAAAAATTAAGTTCTTGCATCAATTCTAATGAAAAAACTAGTAAACCGTCAAAACATATCAATTTGGATCTTTTAGTATGGGATCATAGTAACCACCACACAAATACAATACACATAGAAAAAACTAATAACTAAAGATGTACTTAACCGATTTTTATTATTTACGTGCTTTTAGGTGGGCTATTTCCAGTTTATAGTAAAAATAAGTGGTATCAAAGTATTAATTCCATTCTCAACAATATAACTTTGATCGCGTTGTATTTATTTTATATTTATTAACTAAAAGTACCACATTTTTTTATATGGCAGGTTGATTCTTGAAGAAAACAGATAATTATATCTGAATTTTAAACTAGTACGTCCGTTAAATTCATCAAAATATGTAACCAAAGTTAAAATTAATCAAAGTAACCCCGGTTTACGGTACCTATAAACACGTTTTGACAATATGTAAGTAAAGAAACAGTAAGAAAAAGTTTTGTCTGGTTCAGTTTTGTTAAAAAAACAGTATTTCTATGTTTAAGACATGATTTTATGTATGATTTAAATGAAATAACTGCTTATATTTTTGTATTTGTGGCCTTTCATGGAAAAAAAATTCAGAGTTAATGTTACTTTTTTATGCAAAACGGAAGTATACGCTCATAAAAGCTTGCACAGCACATATCATTTTCTAATAACCAAACACATCAAAAGAGGGCTAAAATACCTACAGATTGATATATAACACATATGATATTAATGCTGTAAAAAAAATTTGTGAACAAAAAACGAACACAAAATCTTTAAACAGCTCCCCTGTAAAAAGTATTTTTTTGACATGTGTCGCTTTTGTATTTAATGGACGAGGTATGATGGTATGAATTAAAAATGAATGCTCGAGACTGTCCCTGCTTATGTAAGTTTTAAGCTTCAGTTCCTAATATAATAACACAACTGAGCAGGGGCAGCCTAAGTCGAGCTTTAGGCCGGTACCTACTCCAAGCATTACAATTCTTGTACTTACACAGCAATTGTATATTCCCCCGGATCCCATCCGCGGTCTGATTCTTCACCTCATTCTTCGCCACGCAGCTGTACTGCTTCAGGTCGTACTCCTTCACGGCGTGGATCTCCAGTCTCATGATCCACCGCCAGGGCTCCCGAGTGGGCACGACCTCCGTGCGGTAGCGAGCGCCTTCGAGGGTGCCCACGTCCGTCTCCCAGGCTAGGACGGGCTCGGGCCAGGCTTGTACCTGGAATTGGTAAACACGTGGATTTTTGTCTCTCTGTCTCTGTCGTGCAGCTGACGTGCTTTACCTTAAGCTCGTAGATAATGCCCATGGGCATTAAGTTGATGACAAGAGAACAACAAAACACAATTGTTTTTTATGCTGCGAAGATTAAAGAATATTGGACTAACACTACATACTACTTTCATTAAATTACGCTGAAATATTCTCCAATGCACTTATCTTATGTCATGTATGGAATTCTCCAAAAAATGTGGTTTCTAAAGAGTCGGCAGCACGGGTGGCCCTCTTAGAATAAAATCGTGACAATAACATCGATCACATCCATTTAATAAGCAGATTCTGTTTAATAAGACTGCAATATAAATAAAAATAATCAAATAATATTTACGAGTATAGCGTCTTCTATAAGACATATAAAAGACTTCGTTGTAATTTTTCTCCCTCACTTGAGCACATCGTACTGTTGACATCAGGAAATCAATTTTCCTCGTAGCAACGGATGTTGCAGCGGAACTAGGGATGATTGGAATCTGGACAGTTGCCTAATAGTTACTTAAGAGCCAGGGACAGACACTTATAATACTTATATTGATTTTCGTCTGAAGTATTATTGTAACTCCTTACTTACCTCATACTATGTTATTATCTGCGTTTACTCACCTCACATTGAATCTTAGCAGTTTTGTTGAACACGTAAGCGATGTTGTTTTGAACACGGATATAAGGACTGACTGAAAACAAAATATTGTATTAGAGTGTTTTACAATTATTTATGCTTTGGTAAGTTGACGGCGTAATATGGTATTTTCTTCAGGAATAGAAAACTTGAAACAGGGTCAATTGCAACAGAAATAACCTTTTTTTTGGATGTCAAAGCATTTTGTATCCTCAGTCATACAACTGAGCCCAAGTCTCGTGAATTCCCATTTCCCAGTAATTCCTAGTGAATTCTCTTGATGCTGGTTGGTAGGTGGCAACAGTGCATTATCGGAGAGGCACATAAGCAATTCTCAGATGCAGGATTATTGTAGTTACCTTACAAACCATCAAAAACCCTCGCTGTAGAAGTCTTCACACCGACTTCAGTCAGACTTTCACACCGGTAGTCTAGTTGGCAGACGGCAGGAGTTTGTTGTTGGAGAAGCATGCGTAGTGGCCAGTGTGCTACCGAGTCACGTGGGGAATGCTCAGCTGCGAGCTCAGAGGCCCAACAAGGACTCTTGTAGACTACTTACAGTAAACTTCCACATCCGTAGTCTGATTGGCAGACGGCAACAGACCGTTGTTGGCGAGGCACGCGTAGCGAACAGTGTTGAGTGTGCTAGCGAGACACGTCGGAATTGTTCAGCTGTGAGCTCCCAATCTTAACAAGGACCCTCCTGGTTGGCAGCCGGCAGCAATCTATTGTCGGGAATGCACGCATGCCGGAGTGCTAGTGATCAGCTGCGAGCTCACAGTCCCAAGGATCCTTGTGGACTACTTACAGTAGACTTCCACATCGGTAGTCTGATTGGCAGATGGCAGCAGGCCGTTGTTGGCCAAGCACGCGTAGCGGCCGGTGTGCCAGCGAGACACGTGGGGAATGCTCAGATGTGGGCCGCTAACAGATGCGTCGCGCCAAGAACCCTGGTAGTATTACATTGTACCAGTCATTAATATTTAGCCACTGTGGTCACGGTATCGGCCGTTGTTGAAGGTTGAAATCAAAAGCTAACCGAACATGACAGAGCTTGGGTGTTTTTGAAAGCATTTTCGACAAAAACTATAGTCCTCTTAAATTAAGATAAAGTATCTACTAACTAACTGCAACTCACGCTGTCACTCTCTCAGCTGGAAGGCCAAAGGCCCGATGGCTCGCCCTACGCGATTCACTCACGCTGTCACTCTATCAGCTGGAGGGCCGCAGGCCTAACAGCCCGCCCTACGCGAACCACTCACGCTGTCACTCTATCAGCTGGCAACAACTGCATTATCAGCTGCAAGCAACGCACCGACAAGAAGTTTCCGAAATTGAGATGATCCTCATGGAAACTTGGTACTTATTGTTCTTTGCACATTTTTTTGCTACGATTTAGACCTAATTTCTACGGCACTTGATGCGTTGATACAGTCGCCAGTGTATAATTCAAACATAAAGATCGCAATCGTCATTAAACTGAAAGATAATGTTCTTTAATGGCAACTTGCATGAGAATTTTTCATTAAAAATTTCAATGATTTTAGTCAATTTTGAGAATGGTTTGCATTCTTGTAAATTACTTGTAACAACCGAATAATGAAAGAGCTGCCAAGAAATCCTACTGGCAAAAAAGTCATAATTATGATAGGAAGTCACACATTTAGTTCATGGAACCTTGGGTAAGGCATACAATCCCGAGATTCATTTGTATGCAACCACAAGATTTGACATTAATATAATTCCGTGATTGCTTACATTTGAATCCCGAAATTGATGTCCTAACTTCGGGTGCTCAGTCTTTTTATATGCGATAGCATATCGTCTAATATTGTACGTTTCGCTCATTATTACCTGTATGATAGCAGAACCGTCGGCTTTCCGCCACTCCACGGTGGGTTCCGGTTTGCCGGATGGGTTACAGCTGATGCGGAGCGTTTCTCCTTCCCTCACGATTACTCGTGTGTGGTCCTCTGTGAATGAAGAGAGGAAAAAATTTTACGAGGCTGATCATATTTAGGAGATATGTTATGTAAAATTTTGAAGAATATGGAAGAAAGAAGATGTATAAATTGAGTATGACAGAAAATCTTGAGTAATTATTTTAAGTAAGGCTTAGAAAGTAATGGTTGCTGGTGAAAACTGAGCAAGGCTTGGCTCTAGGGAATGCAAAACCGATTATTTTTCTATGAGCATAACCGATTTTAATCGGTTATTTCCTACAAACCGTAACCGGTTTTGCATTCTCTACTTGGCTCTCATCAATGAGAATGTATATCATGATTCACTGACTAAAGTATATCCAGCTTAAACAAAAGGTTATTGGAAAAACCTAATTCACCTACGGGCAAAAGTTGGTGGGATTAACAGCTCCTTCTCAGGACTCTCAGTCCCCTGCTTGTACATGGAGATCCCTGGTCTTCCTGGGGCGCCATCCCGCCCGTTGTCGCCACGCTGGCCTTTCGGCCCTATGGGGCCACGATCACCCTTGAAGCCACGGAGGCCTTGGGGCCCGATTGCTCCAGGCTTGCCTGCAATATTTGGAAAATTTAATGAAAATTTAGTGATAAAAAATTTACGAGTAATTAACAAAATAGTTTGATGACTGCTAAAGCTTGTTTAATACTAATAATAATATCGTTGTGATACAACAAGTTCGTACAGAAGAAATTGTACGGATTTTTATCAAATGTGATAGAATCACAAAATAAAACATAATTTGTTGCTTCATCATAATCAACACATGACAATATGAATTTTTATAATTATAACTAACGTGAGACTCAAACATATTTAAATATTTATCAAAAATCACTTAATTTAAGTCGATAATTGCTCGACATGTTTCCTATTCCTCTAAATGGATCGAAACATGTCGAGCAATTATCGACTTCAATTACGTGAGTAACCCGTTTGCTAAATATTTAGACAATATGAATATCATGGTTCAATGTAGCATTTCTAAATCACGTTCTTAAATTCTACTAACCGTCCTTTCCATCTTTCCCATTCTTTCCTGGGCTTCCATCTTTCCCGGGTATGCCGTCTCTGCCGTCTCTCCCCGGTGCCCCATCAGCGCCGTTTCTCCCTGACATGCCGTCCAGGCCAGGTTCTCCTGGCACTCCATCTCTACCGTCTAGGCCGGGGCTGCCTGGCATGCCACGCTCTCCTGTAAGTATACCAAATAAAAAAATCTGAATAATATTGTAATCAGAAAGATGAAAGCTGGACACAGTTATGTTGGGTTAACTTCGGCAAATCAGGTTACAGCTATAGGCTGGAACATTCATTAGTTTAACTGAAACAGGAAGTCCGACGTAAAGGTAACAATTTTAGAAGCTAGTGTGCACTTTTAAGCCGTGTTTCCATTTAGTGTCCTGAGCGAGCATTTGGTCGTTCTTGGGTAGATGAAAACAGAATTTCACATAGCAAAATGTTCGTTCGTCAGCCCACGAACAAGTAAATGCTCGCTCAGAATATCAAGTGGAAATGCGACTTTAGGTTTTACCTTTTGGTCCAGGCGGTCCCACTGGACCTCTGCTACCCGCATGTCCAGCTGTTCCCGGCGCACCCGGATCGCCCCTCTCCCCTTTAGGCCCTGGGAGACCCACGGGACCTTTAGGCCCTTGGACTCCAGGAGGGCAGTAGTCTTGAGTTGCTTTACAGAACCCTTGGACGACTTTGTACTATAACAAGAATTGTAAAACTTGAGACTAAGCTTAATCGCACTAAACATATATACACACATATATGTATATTTACACATACAAGTAACATACATGTGTATGTAATTCGTGCCTGACCATTTGAGAGACTTAAATTGTTCTTTTTTGCCCTGTATGTACATTTTTTTGGTATGATATCGGAGACAATCAAACAGGCAGCCTAATGGCGTCAAATGCATGTTGCCGACCGACTAAACCTATCTTTTTGTAAGAATTAAGAATATTACCACATGTAAGTAGAGAAGTAGTGAACATTTTTTTCCCTTCCTATTTCAAGGATACGTGTGAATTTCAATCTCAATTAGCTTCAGTGCGATAAATGAAGATAATTGTGACGGTAATATGCATTTGGATGTTTTCAGTAAAGCCGAAGAGCAAGGTTTACCTACACTACATTAGTACACATTTCTTAAGGGTTCTGTACTTACTGGAACACGAGAATAGCTGGTAAGCCACACCCACGTGTCTCCTCCCGGAGCAGGGCCCTTAGCCCCGGTCTTCTTCATCTGCTCTGCATCCTTCTCCTCCAGCTCTCCTCGCATCTTCGGGTTAAAGAATTCCACGTGGGGTGCGACTGTGTTGTCTTCTTGGCTTTGCGATGGTTTCTGGAATATTATCGCTTTCACTAGGAGTCTTTCGTGTAATTCAGATATTGCTTACAAAGGAAGACTAGTGTCATGTAGATCGTGTATAGAATATTGCAGGATATTTATCTACTGATCAGTCACGAAGTCCACCTATTGGACCAGCACCAACTCGCTAAATCATCGAAATTTTAATTCATCGATCTACCGTCATCAAATGATTATACGGATTTAATGCGTTTAATTGCCTATATTCATGTACAACATGTTTATTCACTGGAGTGCCTAACCAAAAGTTAAAACTAATTGGCGTTTAATTTGGGCAACGAACCAAAAAAAATCGAACGCCATTAAGTTTTGTACCTATCTGCATTTGGAGATATTCGTTTCGTTTCTTAAACTTAAGTTGCTTACTCTTTATCTATACCTTATTTATTTTGTAAAAATCCTCTTAATCAATAATACATTCCATATCAGTATCTTTTCACGTTCACCTGTTTTTATTTCTGTTCATCTTTATCAAAAATAATAAAATGATAAAGATACAATACATACTCTTACCAGCATGGCATCCCTCTTCATGCGGCGCGTTCTTATCTCCACCAGATATTCTTCTATCTTCCTCTCCAACCCATCTTCAAGAACACTCACAACAGCCTCTTTATCAAAATCCTGTTTTCCCACATTATACGTGTGAACAAAAAGGGATAAAACAGCACAAACGCAAGCAAAGATTGAAAGCCTTCGACAGCAAGGATCTATGTCTTTATGTTTATTAGACATTTCACTCACATTTCACTAATATAACACAACACTGATACAAAAAATAAAAAATCCTGAGCTATCACTGTTATTCAAAAAACTTAGACGTGATTGTCTTGTAGCTGAACACAGAATCTCCTAGTTACTTCTTTTGAAGACACGCTGATTTAATTTTACAAAAATGTTGGGAGAAAAAATATTTTCGGTCGTCCTCCAAGAATGTATAGTAGTTTGCTTGATTAGTTTTTAGTATGGTCGCAAAATAGTACGCTCAGTGGCATGGGCTCTTGATATCTGAATATAATCCGGCCAATGTGCGTCTTCCGGCGTTGCACAACGGGCCAGATAACGCAATTGGACGTTATTAAAGCTGATTCAATCAGAGCATCGACAGTCGGAATAGGGCTACAAATAGTTTAGGTACCTAAATATTAAAGGACTTCAGAGGACGTATAGGCATGTGGTGGCAAAATTGTCGAGCATGGTCAAGAGTTGTAAAAATGGAAATAGGTTTGGTTTGAATTATATGGTAAAGCATAGCATAGGAGGCAAACGTACCCTAACAAAAGTAGGCAAACATATTTACTAAATTTTAAAGTAATGTTTCTTTTTTTATGTGGGTTTACCTAATTACAACTTCATAACTAAAACATGCACAATGCCTAGCCTAAAACGTTTCTACACAGTATCCAGTCCAAAGACTGTGAACTTCTCGGGGCCTGGCCTGCGCCTGATCAGACAGCGAGCCTCAAAGTCAAGTCTAATCTCGATTCTACCTGCGTATTAAGTCGATGCAAATAAACACATCAATATCGTGTACATGTTTTTGTACAGCCAAGGGCAAAAATATGTAATAGTACATTGTGCATCAAGGGAGGTTAGTATGGAATTACTAACGAGGGTGTTAGAAGCCTTTTAATGACTCGAGTTAGTATTCCGCTTACCAACCGTGATGCATACAATGTTTTTCATCAGACTTGCCGACAAAAAAGTAACTTTTAAGACAAAATATTATTAAATGACGTACTAACATTTCTATTACTCCCTAGGGAATTTCACTTTTCTATTACTCCCGCTACGCATGCTAGCAATGGCGCGCTTAGACAGCAAGTGTGATGAAAACACTTTTTTACTTATGTCTGTAGCGTAGAGTCTAAAATCAAGGTCTATAATTATGCTATATGACAATATACATACATGTGAGCGTCTACAAGAAAACTTGATAGCATTTTCTGAAACGAATACTTATGGACGTAGACAACAACCATGATTTGGAAACAAATATTCGAGATAAATCTCAATAACTGTCCGTAGAGATTCAAATCATGGGCTCGCAGGGTCTCTACCAGCTAGATTTTGATGGATGTCGATATAATATGGGTAGCAATAATAAGTCCTTTGGATATTCCGTTTCACAATATCTACCAAAGGAGCAAACGTGAGCCTAAAAAGATTCTGACTTCTAACTCAATAATATAAAATCTAAATTATCAGCCCTCTGCCATAGTCGTTCACGGGACATGTACCTATTATTAACTTCATAAAGTTGAAAATAGGTCGGAGGGACGTCACGTCAGACGCAGTGTTAAAAGTTCTTTTGTTATCTTCCGTCTTAGTACCTACTATCATCATGCAGGAAGCTACACAATGCCTCTCAAAGCAAAGCAGAGATCTTTGAATTTCCCTCGAAAGCATCACGCATGCGCAGAAATATGTGTCAGGGTCGTGTCAAGAAACTCAAGGTCATCGCTGTTTCTACAGCAACCCGACTCCATACTTGACATCTCATATCCCAGACTCGGGCTCGCCAGTCGTGCTTTTTGTAAAAATAGTGTTTTCCGTACTAAAATGGATCTGGCACCACCATTTACTGTCCAAGGTAAGAAAATTATATAAAAAAAAGTTAATTGCTGTTTGAGGTTATGATGTAAGGTAGCGTACGCGAAAGCTGTATTTTCTTTTGTCTTTTGAGGTTGAGTTGTTGTTTGTTGCCTTTGAGTTTATGTAACTTGTGTGTTGTTGTTAGGTTATGTTACTTCCATTTTGACGTTACTAGCTGGGACGTATTGATGTGTGAAGAATTTTGGAAATTCAAATTCCAAACCTTACTGTTTTTATTTTGGTTCTGAAATAAGTAAGTAGCTTATTAGCTTCTCGAAGTCTCGAAACAAATCGTTAAATTGTTATTATTTATTGTTTCAAGTAAAATTATGGTTTTTATATGAAGCTCTTGGTTTTCATGCGACAATATGAGCTTAGAAAACGATTAAGTACTTCATCAAGTATTCAAGCTCATTTGTATTCTGTCTGATGTCAGCGAATAATAAAATTGTACTTTCATAATAACATTCAAAGTAGTATTTTAATTTTAGCAAACTTAATTTTAATCAATGTTACTGAATCGATGAAAAAATATCTGTGAATTACATGTTTTTGAGTGAGTGAGAAAAGCAAACACAGTTTTTATTATTCCGTGGTTTGTACTAATTCTGTTGTTTTCATGAAGTTGATATTTTTTATTTATAATATTACACAAAGTTATTGGTAAGCAGGTTAAGTAATAATAAGCCTTAACTTACTGCGAGCTATCCGGGTTAATCACCAACTAACACCTTTCGTCGGCTTCCCTGTTCTAATTAGCTAGTCTGGTTACAGCTAATTTAATACATCTCTCGTATTTATAAATCATACAAAATTATAGAAAGTGTAAATCGTTGTACAATTACTGATGTAGAACTTTTAACAATTTGGACGACATGAGGTTTTGCTAAGACCAAATGGCATGCTAAAATATTCATAGAAATTATTTTGAGTTATTAATGCCGTCTTCGCTCCAGATTATTTTAAATAGTCGAATGGTTTAATGTTTATGATAGCATAAAGTAAGATACTTACTTTTTTAATTTCAGTTGATAGTGAATACACTACCAATACCACGTAGAGTCCTATGCTACTCGGGAACCTTTTCACAGAGTCGTTATAAATCTAATTATATTAGAAATCACACTGCTTGTCATTTTGATATGGTTCTAGAGTGGCCTAGGGTTCCAAATAGTTGAGTGTACATAGAATAAATATCTAATAATCGTCAAGTATTAATAACAAAACAACGGAATAAACTTTTCAGCTGCATGTAGCGTCCAACCTCTAGAAGATTACGATGGCCCCCGGGCTCCTCTGCTTCGTCAAGTTTCCCTGGATGAAGAACGTCGCGACGACTGCCAGGGGCACTGGAGGGGCTCCCATCTCCTAGGCGAGGAAGAAGAGAAGGGCATCAGGCTGTTCCGGGCGCTACTGCTGCAGCATCTAAGGTTGGAGGACCTGAGGCCACCGCCGTGTATTGTGGCAAGCCCTAGGCCTGATCCAAGGTAAGCAATGGGTTTTTCTTATCTTTGGAAATACATAGTTGTTATAATTGAACTAACAAATCCACATACACAAACATACAGAATTTCCTTGTACTTCAGTTGTAGAACTTCCTGCGACGTCTTACCACACTACTTTTACGCCGTGGTCACAATTAAAGTCCGTGTGATATTTTAATTTAAGTCACTTTAGCTTAAATATTTTTGAAACCACACCTTTATAACACTCACGCTCATGGGAGTCACGGGGCGCACCTATATATATAGGATGGGTGCGTCCTGTGAGCTTATTAGTTACTGAAATATTTCCCGCTGGATTTATGTTTAAATAGCTAAGCTTACTCTTCTTGTCTTACATAACTTTGACAATCTGCATACCTACCTAATATAATTTATTCTTTCATTTAGTCACTAAACATGTCTAAATTTAAACTAATTTTCTCAAAAATGTGGCTTGATGACATTTTTCGCAAAGGTCTTGTTTTGTAATTTATTATGTGCTTGTACTTGTTAAATACGTATTCTAAATACGTACCTATATTATTTATTAGATTTATACGGCTCAAGATAAGTTGTATTCCAAACAGGTTTCTTTGACGTTTTTCATTGGATTCTCATTAACTATTATGTACCTACCTATTGTAGAGTCAAAGAACTCAGTTTGATCGACATTGTAATTGTGTTGCATCACGCCACTAATAAATACTAACCTTATTTGGTTGTTTATATTGTTAGGTATTCATTTTTTATTTAATACTTATCTAGAGGCTGGTGGATGTATTGGCGGGACTGGCGGGCGCTGGAGCGAGCAATCAAAAGGTTTCGGAACACGAAGGCTCGAGGTCGGCTAGCAGAGCGGGCTGAGGATATCCCTCTTCTCTGTCTAGATGAGGTGGCTTTTGAGGATATCATGCAAGAACTATGCCAGGTAAATACTAACCCCATATTCATAAACACTTAACTTAACAAGCCGCTAATTATTTTTGCCTCTTTCACTCTTGTGGACATATTGGTCAGACCGAAAGGGATAAACAGCAGCTTGCTAAATTAGCAGACGAGAAGGTAATAATTGAGATAAATGCCTTAAAATGTGGTATTTTTTGAATGAAAACACAAAATACTGCCAATACAAGGAATCCGACAGATACCCCGCAAATAGGCGAATCCCCGTTTAAGGTTGCCAGTGTTGCCACTCACTAGACATGGCCGGGATCGGGCTCCAGGAAAAGAAGTCTGATGCTTTCCATTTTCTATCTCAATATTACTCAACGGTAGTTTAATCGAGGAATTTTAGTTCCTACCCATTTCGTACCTTGTCGTAGTGAAAATCAATATGAAAGCTGCTAGGACTGTCATATTATAGCTACTATGACAAGGTACGAAATGGGTAGGAAATTAAATTCCTCAACCGTACAACAACCATGCCTTAATTCGAGTACCTACAGCAACAGATGTTTCTAAGTTTTTGCGATTTGATATAGACTTACTTTTATATAGATTTGATCTAAAACCCAGTTAAATAGTGTTATCCTTGTTATTGCTTAGCCCTTCGTCTATGGTCTTCAAAAATGTGCTATTAAAAATTTTGACCTTGAATTATAACTGAAATTTTGACGGCAAGCGACACCCGATTTTGGCTTTACCACACACGAGAGTATAAAGGGTTATTCATACAAACAGTAACTGGTTTGCTTTTCCTAGCTACTTCTATACGATATGATCAGGGGTCGGAACTATGGGTGCAAAACTTTAACAAAACTTATCAAGTGGACTGGACATAGCACATACATCCATAAAATATACATATCTACACACCCACACATTGTAAGTTCAAGATTCCGAAATAGGGAATAAAATTGGATACAGATTTTTCAACAATATTAGCAGCTAATTTTTTTGGCTAAAGTGTCCCCATATGTCAATTTTAAAGTTTTGTTAAAGTTTTGAACCCATAGTTCCGATCCTTAAATATGATCATTCTTTCAGGCCTGCGCCCACGTGGAGCAGCGCGCTCTAGTGGTGCTAGCGTTTCTGTGTGAGGTCTGCGCGCGCGCCGTGCGGGTGGGTGGCTGGTGCCGCGCCACGGACTGGGCGGCCACGCATGTGGCGCAGTACGCCACGCCCTGGGCCATCAGGCATGGGGGATGGGTAAATATACTCCAAGAATTATTTACCTATAAAAAGTAATGTGGTTATTAATAATTAAAAATACAAATTAACCTTATCACTAACTAAAACTAACGGTAACTAAACTAAAACTAAATAACCCCATTCCAACTCTCCCCCCGTCCAAACGTGGCAAAAATGCTCGTAGCATTACTGCGCTAGACGGCAAGCGAAATTCTTTGGACAAGGTATGAACCCGAACGGGGATTACAACTGTCGCTGAAACGCCTTCCCAAATCCTTCATCAGTTTTTTAGCCTATAAAAAGTATCTAAGTTTTTTAAAAGCCAAGGAAGCATCATCTCCGTATACAGATCTAGTAGCAACCAGCGGAATGATTTCTTCTCCCACATTGGAGTTAAAAATGTTATATTATAATTATAACATCTTTCTCTCTATGATCTTTCAGTATTTTATAATATTGTCCTTTGTCTTTATACGCTTTGTCTTTTGAGAACCATTTGACGTCATTCGATCGGTCTGATCAGTAGTATCAAAATTACTTCAAGCATCTTAAATACCACGTGTCGCTTAATTCTAAAATTAATTAAGATTATTTTCATCGGCATGCTTACTAAGACGGTTTTTCAGTAGCAACTCTTCATGTTCCAGTTTTTTCTTGGAAATGTCCATGTCATGTAGCTATTTCTTGTATTTGTATTAGTTGGTATATATTATATGAGTCATGAAAAGATGTTAGCCGTGGTCCACCAATCTAGGAAACTTGCCAAATCAACTGAATAAATCTTTAGCCAAATTTAAATAGAAGTTAGATTATTATCAATACACTATTCTGTTTTTTACACACCGCTCCTTTTGACGTTGTCTATAAGGCGTGACCACTATCACTCACAACTATTCTTCTCTTTTCAGAGTAACGTGGTAGAGAAGGCAGGCGGCTGTCGACGCGAAGAGGGCACTCTTCTAGCCGGCGCAGCAGTAGCAGCCCTTCTGGCGTTCCTTCTCTTCTGCCGCACTCGACTCCGCCACGCTATCCTCTAAACCACATCTTCTGTATACTCGGATTCCGTTCACCGCATTGGCGGTCGCGATCGAAGAAAGCGTGCTATTGGCGGTTAGACTGCCACATAGGTGCGGGGCGTTTGTGACGAATTCAAATTTGGAATGTAACGGCCACGGGTTGAAAGTAGACGTATGGTCAATATTGTGCCTAAGGGTTTTGTCGTAAATTTCATAAACAAGATCCGTGGTAGCGAAGTGTGATGACACTAGGTAAATATAGGCAGAGAATGTGTGGACTCACTCGTATAACTCAAATGTTTTGTACATGTTAGGTTAGACTGAGAGTTGAGACGAAGCCAAAAATATTACTATGGGACTACAACCTACAACTTAAATTAATGTCGGTTAGGTATAGAATTTAATTCCTAATTAAATTTCGCGTCGTAGATTTTATTTAAAAACGAGGTTTGCTTACACACAAAATATGTAATAAAATTTTCACCCGAATTCAATCTTAATCACCTTTTTGATGCCTACAATTTAAATAATTAGGTATTATTGCTACCAATTGTTATGCTTGTTAGCATGTCTTTTTATACTCATGTTTTTAACTAACTTCATTTACTCACTCTTTTCTACGTCTGCTGTTGTTATTAGTTAGGAGACTAGTTATTGAATAGGAAAGATACTATATAATTTTACCTATTTTTACACATAATTATAAAAATAACTCGCATCTGCAGGAACTACGGTCTAAAAATATAAACCGTAATTACTTACTTACATTTTTTCAAATCATATTTCTAAATAACAAGTTCAAGGATTTGTTCCTATTTTATTTATTTCAGTTATTATTTTACATAATAATATGTAATTATTAATTAATGAAAACATTTCGAAAAATACTAATAGTCCTGACCTGAGTATATCAGAGATATTTAAAATCTAAATTATTCATTTCAAAAACATATGCTACCCGTGAAGAAGTCTAGATATTCCAATATTTGTGGTAATTGAAATTAATTGTAAAAATATAGATTTTGGTGTTTAATAATATAGATTTTGGTACTTATCTAAAATTACTTTTTCATTTCAATGCATAAAACTACTGTGTATATAATTGAAATTTATGAATAAGGTCTAAATAAAAACTAGTATTTTGTTGTAAATTATTATTTTGTTTCCTTTAACCCTAAACTTACTCCGATACAGGAAGGATTGAAGGTAAGGGAAATAAGAAATAAGTTTGTCACTCACTATTTTATTATTTTTATTGTAATTTTTCATAATACCGTCGACAACCGACGCGCGGGCACGCCAATGCTCTTAGACGACGAAATTATACAAAACAATACAATATACTAACGGTAAATAAAAAACCTATAAACTTTATAATCTGATAAACTAGTGAGTTTGAACTATTATCATAAAAAATATAAGTGAAATTTTATACAGCGAACAATATTTCGCCCAATGTATAAAATTGTACTCATCCTTTTATGCTATGCCTATCACATTTGTAATCATTAACAATCATTAAAAGCTTTGACAAGAGCAACAATAAGTATAAATTACACAATCATTATAGCAAAAACTCTTACACAGACTGTAGGTGAAACATCCTGTATATATACACATTACGTTCCTATATAATCGGAAAAATATGTAAAATATCTACATAAAAAGTATCTTTAACACATTCCTTGTCCAGTGTTATCCAATTAACTAGTAGACATCGTAGTACAGTATACTCCATTTCAAATGCCATGGCCCGATGCCACATAAAACTTTGCAGTGGCATCGGGTCATGGTATTTGAAATGGAGTATACATCGTAAACATCGTAATTTCAACGATTTGTCTCTGTCACTCCAACACAAATATCATTAGTTTGACAAAGATAGATGTTCGATGTACAGAAATTCAATGTCTACAGAAGTTAAATGTATCAATAAAAAGGATACAAATAACAGGGAAAGTGTTAAAATTGTTTGAAAAAAAAAAACAAATGTCTTTATATTACAGCTTTTATTGAATGATCGCCCATACAGGGTGTTTCACATATAGCCGTAAATTACAAATTAACTAGCTCAAAGCTACTAAAAATGTATAATAATACTGCTCCATCAAAATCACAATAATGTGCCGATATCAAAGTAACCAACCAGTCGCCTGATCCTAACGCCATGTCGTCTTTACATCGGCAATAATTTAGACAGAGTAATAAATAATAGAAGACAAACGTTACAGCCTGGCAAAAAAGATTAGAAATGGAACTTTTTTTATCATACCAACTCTTATTTTTCTCATACAAAAGTGACTCAATAGTTGCCTAATGCAAAACGGTTTATAAGGTGGCGCTCCTATTAGTTTCTACTCAATTTTACATTGCCAGATTAATACAGGGATGGAAAAATTATAAAAAATATTAAATACCGGTTTAAACGGCAGATCAAACAATCTCGTTAAAACATTTTTAGCATGTATTTTTCTGTGTAGGTGTCATAAAATAATGTTTGTAAAAATAACTACAAAGAAATATTTACTTGGTTTTGTCTTCCATCCATAACCAGAGCCCCTACTTCGAACCACGAACGAAGTGTTGCCTGTCTTTTGCACTCGTGAATTCGTACGTAAGTGTGACACTTCATTCGTAGTTCGCGGTAGTGCCTCAGTTTTGCATTTCTTAGAATTTGTAAACTAAGTATTAGATAATAAATTAAGTTGCAAGATTCCACCCAGATAATAGAGTAGGTACATTGTGCATCAAGGGAGGTGTACGGAATTACTAACGAGAGTGTTAGAAACCCGACGCCGTTAGGCGGAGGGCTTTTATGACTCGAGTTAGTATTCCGCTTACCGACCGTGATGCATACAATGTTTTTCATCACACTTGCCGACAAAAAAAGTTTTAAGACATAATGTTATTAAATGAGATACTGATATTTCTATTACTCCCTAGGGAATTTCACTTTTCTATTACTCCTGCTACGCACGCAAACAATGGCGCGCTTAGACAGCAAGTGTGATGAAAACATACATACATTGCAAGTTAATAAAAAGCTTGTTTGTAATCATTTTAAATTAGATTTGTAATAAGTAATCCAAAACCCATTACAGGTTTTATTGCCGATCTAAAGCCGCCATGGCCCCTATAGCAGGGTAGAGCAGATCTTTCCTTGCCTCCAACATGATGTATTTACCTTACCTACATTAATGAAATAATAACATTTTTAGTTTTGAAGTACTTATTTTGTATATTTTATATCACTATTAACAATCTACGCTGAGCTCTTGAATTCGAGTAACATCTTATTTAGACTTTTTCGAAATTAAGATTTTTAAAAATTCCGATGGCAAAAATGCCTACATATTTTTTTTATTAGTATCCCTAATACACTTCTCTTTTGTTATAGTTTAAAATGGTTAAGCAAGGCATCCACGTACAACAATAAAATAAAGTTTTTATTAGAAATGTTCATATCTTTATTTTATCCGGTAAGTCGACATCATCGGATCATCCGTTAATGACTTCATAATTTTACTTATGAGATGCAATGGCCACATTTTTTTAAATCGATATTACAAATATATTTAGGGCATTTCTCAGAGCGTAAACTCAGCCACTTCCAAAAAACATGACCAGATGAATGAGATGTCCGTTTACGCTCGGAGAAATGCCCATTAACGTAACAATTCCCAGCTTTATACAGTTAGTGAATATGTATGGTAAAAAATAATTTATTGTAATTTTACCATACAATCGCCTCCTGTTATTCTTTAAAAGTATTATCAAACTCATAGTAGGGAAGCGACAAGGCTGAAAAGTTCAATTATTTTAAGTACATACCTAATGCGGTCGGAAATCGATACGACCCCATCCACCATGTTTAAGTACTTTTGATCACGTGTTAACCCAGCGCAGCCTATAAGTCAAATACGTACTTACCTAGTCTAAAATAAATGATAGTTAGGTACCGTACAAATACCCAACTATAGTCCAAAAGCTCCCAACTATGGTCCAAAACTAAGTCAAATATCCTCGATTTAGTGTAATTATTATATGATTGATACAGTTGTTACACAAAGTCTCCTCATTCATGATTAAAAAACTTAGATAAAACCAAAATTAAAGATTTCCATTGATGCTTAATTACGAGTTGAACTTGTGGACCATAGTTGTAGTACTGGACTATAGTTGTATGGTTTTACGGTACTTAGTCACTAGTCAGCTAGTTGACCTCAGTATCGCATAAGTAATATATACGAATATCTAAAACAAAAGATGGTTCGATAGTCGGCCAAGTGATCTTAGTTTCTCGAATTCAAATTGAATCAGCTTCAAATAAAGTCAGTGCTCCCCGCTGCCCGGCGGCCTGCTTAAAGCTGATTATTACGGTTATTTTATCGGATACATGGTGTTCACTTTAGCCCCCGGCCAGCGCAGCACTTATTCTCGTAACTATATCATAATTTTATATAAAAATCATCACTCTAGTAACAATCTCTACATGAATATCATATTTAAATTTTCGTTAATTAATATTTTTTTAATATAATGATAGCTTTTAAGCCTATCTTATACTATAAAGAATTCATTATAGTGTTATTAGGGTATCGCCCAAGTAATGTCAACTCTTACGGTTAATAAATAGAATTTATAACAAACCTTTGAAACAGTAGGTATATTCTCTGAAAAGCGTTAGCCTAGCATATCTCTGTGACTTTAATACTCTTTAAAATCACAGAATACACGCATTTATTTTCTCGCTTGTCAGTTGTTCAGATTTCACTCCGTTATTTTAGTGACGCAAACAATAGTTAATTTAGTGACGTAATTAATTTAAAGTTTCCTGAATATGTAGATTTATTAATATTTAATAAGTTTGGAGTTTCAAAACAGCGCTAATAAAGTTATTTTACTCATTTCAGTTATTTTTTTTTTAATGTTAAGAACCACTTTAATTTTGTAACATCGGTTCCAGTCCAAAATGCACAAATTTTTAATTATAGTCATACAAAAATTAAGAAAAAACTCGTTTTATAGCGACGGTAGGTATGTTATCTGTACTTAGATACAGCTAGGGAACGCTCAAACATTAAGTTTGAAAAAAAAAACAGCAATTCGCTTTATCACATTAATTAAGACGTTGGAGTCACAAACAGTGTTCGAAATATTCTATTTACGCTGTTTGCGATAGGGCCCATAACATACAGGGTGCTACACGAGCCACGGGGTGATTTAGTGGGCTATACTGAAAAACTATTTACTATGGGGCAAATCACGAAATCTAATAAAAAAATGGCTTTTTCATACATTTTGACCGATCGATAACGAGACTTTTTCAATGAAAGAACCAATTTTTTTGAGATTTCTGGGTTAGCTCTATAATAAAAGTTGTTCAGTATAACCTACCAAATCACGTCGTTCAAGGTTTTCAGTGACTTGTGTAACACCCTGTATATTTAAGTCACACTAAAATAACGGAGCGCAATGACTAAGTCGGCATGTGCTGGTATTTATTAAACGAATGCAATTTTGATGCAGCTACGTCGAGTACAATCATTGCGTGATATGGTTCCCATCATTCTGGTGGTTTGAGTCTGGTAAAATATTCAAATATAATCAGTTTCATCCCTTATCATAAAAGAAATAAAAAATATACTCGTTCGGCATTTGAATTATGCTTAAGCGTTATGAAATAATCGCAATCGAATAAATTTTCCAATATAGCCATTTCCAGTGAGACAGAATTAGATCAAAATCTTTTTGTAGTACTGGATTATCCGGAAACTGACATTTCATACAAAGTATGTGATTCAATACAAAAACTATTTTTATACGAATGAATGCTCGTCTTTGAAACTGCGACAGATTTTGCGAATTGCTTAAATAAATTGTAAATTGTTTTACTTTACCAGACTCAAAGTACCTATTACTTATAGGTCGATTTAAAAGAGTTAACATGAAATTATTCGCATACCTTAACTGTCAATATTTTCATACAAAATCCACGCTAGCTTTTTTAATTCAACCCGTACAATGCCGATTCGAATATTTTCCGATACCTTACTCCAAGCAACGTTAACCACTAGAAACAATCATGGAAGGATGAATAATTTACAAAGTTCTACTTATATTACAAGAGATAGATAGAAATCTAGTGTAAAATAGTATATTATTAGCATATAGAATGTGTAGCGTAAGGCTTACGTACAGACGTACACATTTTGGTACTTTGTGCTTACACATTTACTACACGTAAGTATGTAAAAGGATATATTTTGAATGCTACGAGCGTCTAACTCGAAATTGTATATCACCAAATCTTAAATGAACTCGTATGAGTATATAGCAAAGATCATTTGAACCTTAGATTAGTCGTAAAGAGTTGCCACTTAAAGATCGAACAGTTTCAGCGAAAATAAAAATTAGGCCCTTATTAGGACTTAAAAATTGAACTGAAATACTGTCCATTCTGAAATTTGTCATCCTCAAGTCACTTATAAATAGGTTGGAAAATGTTTGGAAATTACAGGTTTCAGAATTGGCTTCATATCTGCTTGATGGGAATGCAAACCGGTTTATACATGAGTTGATAATCGGTAATTAACCGGTTAACATTGAGATACGTTATACTGTAACTGATTTTAGAGTACTCATCTATAGTAATGTACAGGATGTAACAAAAATCCTGGTGATCCGTTTAAATGCCCATTAAGCACGCTATTCTTATTAAAAAAGTAGGAGACAACAAGTTTAATTTTCTATGTAACCGATTGGTTCCACAAAAAAATCTCCTTAATGTTCTAATCACAATAGAATACTGAATAGAGCCTTAAGCGCATGCCCACGTTTTTTGTTATTATGTGTATCATGCATTTATTTACTATCATTTTCAAAAGTCCCATGTATCTGAAATTATAGGTATTGGACAGGGAAAGTGGTAAGTATCCAATCGCTTACTAGTAAAGGCATGATGATTAATGTTTCAGTGATATATAATGTTGTGGCATTATAAAATAATACCTAATAGACTGGCCACGACATTGGTCTATAGCGACCGGCGGGGCGAAAAACCAGAAGTGCAAGAGGGAGTTCCGCTATCGGCATCTCGTTCCAACTTATGGATTCGCTCGCCGTCGGTTGCCTTAGATCAATGTCGTGGCCATGCCCTAATGTTAACGTCAATAACTGTGGCTGTTTTATGTGAATAAGTGCAAGTTGGAAACGTACTCTTCACGAAAGCATGTAATTATTGTGCTTTGTACTTTTATAATTGTGGTCCAGTCTGATAGACACACAGACAATCGAATCTATAGACGTCACGTAGGAAGCCATTTACCGGTCAGTGGTGCTGTAGATAATGCTCGTGTTCAGGCTAAACAAACTTAAACCACGTAAATTTATGCATTTGGATGCTTTGTGGTCAATGCTGCGTTGCTGAGAATGCCGAGCCGCGTCGTTTTCGATCTTATAATAACGAGACAGCTTTCTTCAAGATTTGGAAAGACTGTAATCTCAAGGTTAGTCTTTTTGACAACATTAGTTAGCTAACACCGCCTGAACGACGCAGGATTAAATTCAAACAAACATCATCGAATCCACCACTTCCAGGACACACATTTTTATAAAAGAGCACAATTCGTCTTTAAATTACTTGTCTATAGTACGGGTTATTACTAAAACTGCAATGAAAATACACTGAAACTGTTTGGACCGCAGAGGCGCTAAGCGAACTACAGAAGTTGATCAAATTCAAGCTTACCGATATTTACACGTGAGGTGAATGAACCGTTCTATTATCGTTACAAATACGTCATAAGCATGCCTCTATCACAGAATATGACCTACTCGATTTTCCAGTACCTATCGATATGTCGTTTTATTTAACAAAAAACTTATGATATAAAAAGTAAAGATAAGTCATACGCATCCCAATCAGGCACACCTGTAGGAACTTATATTTCATGTTGGTTGGCAGGAAAACTAATTTTATCTATTTGCGCTTTTCCAGTCTAGTGATCCATAAAAATGCATACAAATGGCAGATCGAAAGAAAATCAACATTAGCGTTCGATAAAAGACCATTGGCTCCACCCCCATTACTAGGAAATGAAAAACCAGTTATAATCGAATTTGCCCATATAAAATAACCGGTTTTGCATTCTCTACCCAGTTCCGGGAACGGAACCGGTATTTTAAGAAAGCCCAATATTTCTTTTTTTTTAATGTTTTATATCCTTTTAAGTAGGTACCTACTACTCAATATTTTATGTACACACAATAGCGTATTTTTAAATTAGGTAGGTACTCAATTAACTTAGAATTTATACACCGAAGCACGATAAAGAACAAAAAACGAAATGAAGGTGATAATTATTCGCCTTACATTAAAATAACTTGAATGATCGGAAGTATGACATATATTTACTTTTTAATAAATCATAAGCTAACCAATATTTTTTCATTTAAACGTTTCTGTTTTACATAACGAGTGTCAATCTTTCTTAAATAATGACGCGAAGCGAATGACATGGAGTTTTGTGCGTTCAGATTTAACGTTCTCATTTCCAGTGGTCTGGTATGTTCCTTGAGCGTATCGCAATGGTCTGAGTTGTTAAAGCTTATCAATATAAATATTTAACTAACTATTCTAGTCTATTTATTGCTATGTCAAATAGGCGGGTTATCAATATAAAACTTTGTGGGATATCAACAGTTGAACTTACAAAACATTAAAAACTCTAATCTTTGAGATATAAAATTATTTAAAGCGGATGTCTGAAGAAGCAAAGGATAGTCATATACATGTACACAGATTAATAAAACGCTATAGTCACCAGCAAATAAGATCGTAGTATTCTGACATCAGTCAGTACAATGCGTTTACTAATATAACTTTTGATTAACACATATTAAAATGTTTATTAAAATATAAAAAACAACTTCTTAGTCGAAAAAGTTGCAAATTTAAAAATAAAGACGTGTGGGTATGTCCTACCATCGGTAATTAGAATTTCGAACGGTTTTTACTGACAAGTGCCGAATTTACCTGAATGTAACAGGGTGCGTAGTCAAGATACCAATCGGTAACGAAACGCAGCTGATACGCTACTGGGCATTAGCGTTTGGTGACTTGGCAACATACTAAGCAGGCCTAGCCAAGATGATATTCTGCAATCGTACATGATAAGCGTTAAATGTACGAGACAGACATATTCGAACGAAAAGTCACGTGACCATCATACAATATTATGATGACGTGATTATACGTATCATCGTATACGATTGCAGAATGGCTTGGCTAGGCCTGAATCAGAATTTGCTTCTTATATGCGCGTGACTATAGCCCATTTTACCCGATATTGAGAAGTGGTCTTTTGCTCCAACAAAATACAACATAAATTGTAATAGCTTCTACTTAAGTTAAATTTATACATCTTTGAATTATAAAACGCTAAATTGGGGAGGTATAATTTAATGGAAATATTTGAACAATTATTAGACAATGTATAAATAGATTTTTATATTCTCGACATCAATTATGACATTATCTATCAATATTACCTGCAAAGAATAGTTGGTTCAATTTTATGCTATTAAAAGAACATTTTGATTTAATTTGCGTATTTTACCATTTGAACCTTGATTGACATGCGGAGCATTAAATACTACACTAAAGTTTGTTGTATGTTTGTAGTTCATAAGACCAACTCTCGGCAGCGATTCGAAGCTTTATCAGAGATCTTATAACGTCGCAAGACTTCTAATCTATCATCGTAATCCTACTTGCGGTGCATCTCGTTCATTGGTTACATATTTATATCAGAGATGCAGCGCTAATAAGTTTAATACATTACGACTGCCTACGTACAGCCTAGTTCCTGTAGCCGTAACTTGTTGGCAAGTAAGGTGTGCATTAAACGTTTACTCGATAAATTACGTTAGTCTATCACGCTCACACTTATGTAATGGATAGAGCGTGATGGGCTACTTACCATCTCGTGGTAAGCATACTGAGGTCCATCGAAATTTATTTTGCTCAGCTATGGGCTATAAAATGTTGACGTGTCTCTTTTGTCCAGACGGGAGCGCTTATCTTTCGATCATTTCTATAGCCGATAGCTCATAGTTTACTCACTCGCGGTGACCAATGACTAAGACTAAGGGAACAGTCGTAATCAAAACTTCACAAAGTAAGGAACTGATGTCAAAGTTACGTTATAAGATCAAAGTAAAGCCACGTATCGTAGACCATCAATAACTATTTTTAAATACCGAGATTATTTTTAAGAATTGACTGCTTTTGCATATACAAATCCGTAGTTGAGTAATAGTTGAAGACAAGAAACTTGGAACAGTGGAGGTTGCATTTAGAACAACGAATTGAGACACGGAAATATAACCCTGGGGGGTTACTACGATCTACTTAATGCAATACAGCTTAGGACCTAATCTTATCGTGATTTGTCAGTTTCATCAAAACTGACAAGTAGAAACTTAACTGAATCGCATTAAGAGATCATGGTAGCTTCCATGAATCTGCAGTCTTTTTTATCTCTTCTCATATTTCCCTGCCTCAAATTGTTCCTAGCAAGCTTCAGTGTTTTAAGTTTCTTGGTTGAAGATAGAGAAGAAAATAACGATCATATAAGGATAGTGTAAAAATCTACCTAATGAAGAGCGGGACGAATGCGTCCTGAAGAGCACTATTATTTAACCGTATTTAATTGCTATTAGATGAAATTTACGAATCAACATTGTATTGAATTATACACGAAGCTAACAATGTAAAGGAGCTCCTACGAACTCTTAGGCACATTTTATGGAATGCGTTAATTTCTTATGTCACATTTGCCCCGCTCTGACTACACTATGTACAGCCACCTTGTGCACACTAACACCCCGAACGAAACGTGGACTGGGTCTCGGACCCAACATAACCTCTCAAACAATATTTACAAAACATACATACAATTATAGCTGACACTTATTATAAATAGAAATTAGCAATAACGCTAAAACGGCATCGTAAAGCGCCTTTATTCAACGGTTAATGAACCTCTAACATTCATATAAATATCTACAGTCTCTAGTGTGGGCTACTCCTTTAAATTTACAATTTTGATACAAAAAATGACTAGCAGATTGCACCGATTGCAAATCTCTTCTAAACTTCTAGCGCCCTTGATGCTCTAGCTATTTATCCCCTTCCCGCAATACTTTATCATCACATACTGGAAAGAGAAGGATTGATATACTAGCTCGGACGCAACCAGCCATTTTAACCAGAAGCTTACGCTTATTATTGCATTCGAATAGGAATCCCATACTATCCTATAATCTATTCCACAGGGAATGCAAAACCGGTTACGGTATGTATAAAATCACCGGTCAAATCCGGTTATTCCTATAAAATAACCGGTTTAGCATTCTCTAATATTCCATCATTCTATTGCAAAGAACGAATATTGGACTTTTGGTGCACGTTTTTCTCTCTTGGTTACAAACTAATACTATAAAGCAAAAGCAATTACAAATAATATGTGAACTTGAGCAATATAACAACATTTCGTTTGTGCTTTGACATGCATGGAATATAAACCGAACTTCGAACTAACAAAAGTTTCTCGAACAAATGTATACATAACTAGTTCACAATACATCAAACGTCTACAGTTCTATTGTTTTGAATGCACGTTGGACCAACTGTTTTCCTAATGTCAGAACTTTTCACTAAAGTCACTGTCGTGGAATCTTTACGGCACAAGTCACTTTAACAATTTTGTTATTTCTCAATTGTTTCAATAAAATTTGCCTGATTTTTTAGTTCCATTGAATTCATTCTTAACTCCATGAATTTATAATTCAATGAACATCCCTTCTGGATTTTGTTCTGGCTTGAAATTTTGACCTTTAAGACGGAAGGATCTGCGGATGTTTTTTTGCTATGGATCAGTTACGGAAATTGCGGAACATGGTTTAATCTATTTGAAGTTTTGAACGTCTGTAAAGAGACTTGTGCTGGTAAACTCTGGATTGTTCTGGAACCTTACTCGCTAGGACAGTGCAGGTAGCCGTACTCCAGACTAAGGCTGACGGCCACGAACACGAAATACAGCAGAAACATCGTGAAGCCGAGCCCTCTGTTCATTTTCCACCTGAAAATGAGATAATTTTATCTTAACGCACTGTATAAATTAACTGAGGCTAAATATACATTTGTATATTACAAGTACACTAAACTTCTGAAGAACGTTGACGGAATGAAAAAAATTCCAACGTTCCCTGGCCTTTTGGCAAACCTTGAACTTGGTATTCTGCGCCTCAATCAGTGACCATGTTTAAACACCGTAGGTTAGGATATTATGGATATTACGGTTGTAATTCTGCCGTGTAGTGACGGTAGTAAGAATATATTTGTCACCACCCCCCAAATCTTCTCGCGGGTGTCGTAAGAGTCGACTCGACTCGAGTGATGATCGAGATGATGGGCAGCAGCGTCGTCATTGTGGACACATTACTGAGAGTACCACCCCGCTTGCCCAGCATGGTGATTATGTACATTTACCTCCTAATGTGTCTATACGCATAGTTAATAGGACAGTCCTACGTCCTGCAGTGGACTGATATAGGCTGATGGTGTAGTTGTAAATTGATATTACAAACCTGAAGCACGCAATGCTCATGATCACAAACAGAAGCATGGCGAAGAGCAGAACGATGCTGCAGACCATGCCCTTCGAGTTGACTTCCACTGGCTGCCCGTTGATCAGTCCATACAGCAGCCATGGCAGTGGGAGCCTGGAACATGGATAGGATCTAATGTTATCTAAAAAAGATGGCGTGGTACCTAGATACTAATAAATTTGGAGTCATATCCATATTATTGCGAATAATGACGCACATTTGTCCAATCTCTATAATAATATTCATACAATTAGTGAAAGAGGGCTAGTTTGTCTCCTTACGACATATATACCACTAAGCCTATTATATAAGCCCTGTATACACTAATTAGTGTAGATCTTGTATTAATTTAAATAAGGTTCAAATCATTAGAGTCATAGGTTGATATCAGAGTCGATGGTTTATTTACTCAATAAGGCACTGGTCTCACCAAATGCGAGTTAGAGATTGATAGCTCGGCTATAAAAACGAACAAAAGATAATCACTCCCGTGTAAATAAAAAGACATGGTGATTTTAGTAGCTACTCGATCAGCTAGAATAGCTAGTAGCTCAGCGATGAACTACAAAATGTCGCCGTGTCTCTTTTCTTCACACGGCAGCGATTACTTTTTATTCGTTTTTATAGCTGAGCTATCAACCGCTAACTCGCTATTAGTGGGACTTGTGCCTTAAGTACCCAATTATCATTACAACTACATTTTACAGTCACGTTATAACATAAAATCACCATAAAATAACCCTAATTCATACCGTGACCCCCGGAAGACGAAACATTCATTATGACAAACGTATGTTTAGCAAAGTTACAAAAGTTCCATATTCATGAGGCATAATTCGACCGACCTTGGCCCAAATGTTGGGTCAAACGTCAACCAGCGACGTGAAAGCTAAGCAGGTAAATCAGTTAAGAAATGTGGTGTTTATTTTAATGAAACGCGCGTAAAAATATGCTTCAAAAGTCAACAAAAAAACACGTTTATGTAGGGAATGCTACTCGTAAACCGGTTAGGTACGGAAAAAACCGGTTATGCTTATATAAAAATTACCGGTTTTGCATTCCCGTATCATGGACATGCGGTGAGCCCCTTAACAAGGAGGGATCCACGAAAACTATCGGTCCTCTTGTCTTTTTGTTGGTTTCTTTAAATCATTTTATTTTAAATACTAAAATCAATCTTAATAATTGTAGGTATATAAATTGATAGTAATCAATACATATAACTAATACCATTCTGCAGTTGAAAGTAAATAAAAGTAAACGAATTTAGTTGACTTTCCATAGCACTTGACGTTTTTGATACATATCGTGAAACACGTTCGCAGGTTTATTTTTTATTATTGATGTTTATTAATACTAATAAATATCAATAATTTTAACAAAAAATGTATGTGTACTTCAGGTTTAAGGTATTGTTGTAGCCTCTAGTAAATTAAACTACTTTAATAGTTTACCATTTTAATCATGGATAAAGTACAATCTATAGGTTCTTGTTAATGTCTAGGACACGTGCGGCGGCTTCAGTGGTTAGAAGGAAAGAGGGATTTCTGGGCTCGGTGCTCCGCTTTTGTGGTGTCGAGCGCCCGCAACCTGGGCGCTGTTGTCGCGCTCACGGAGCCCTCTGATTGGCTACCGACGGTCGTCTGGATTGGTCAACGCCGGTGCCGGTGTTACCAGGCGTTAACATACTCCGGGGCGCTGAAAGAGTATCTTTCAGGAATCCCTTTCTTGCATAGGTAACGGGCATATTCTGTTGAGTGCTCGCTTGACGAGCCCCCTGGCAGTGTTGAGGTCCGCGACACGCGGCACGCCATCCTTGCCGGGGTATAGCTTGACTACACTGCCCATGCGCCACAGCAGCGGTGGTAAGCCTTCCTCTTTGATGAGCACCAGCTCTCCCAGGCGTAGATCGCGTTGTCTTTCGCGCCACTTGTAGCGTTGCTGTTGTAGAGACACGAACTCCGACGACCACCGCTTCCAGAAGTGTTGACGCAGCTGCTCCAGCTTGAGGTAGCGGTCCAGGCGTTGTGGGTTCCGGTCTTCAAGTGGCGGCGACGGCAGCGACTCGAGCGCCCTAAAAACCAGAAAGTGCCCGGGAGTAAGGGGGTCTAAGTCATTGGGGGAGGAGGAGAGTGGACAGAGTGGTCTACTGTTCAATATTGCCTCTACTTGAGTGAACAAGGAGGACAGCTCTTCAAATGTGAGATGAGTAGTACCTAATACTCTTTTTAGATGAAATTTAGCACTTTTAATACCGGCCTCAGCATAGCCGTTAAAGTTAGGAGCGTAAGCTGGCGCAAATTTAAATTTAATACCTTGACCAGCTGCAAAATCAGATATATCATTTTGATATAGTTTATAAAAGTCATTAATCTCTTTAGCTGCAGCTACAAAGTTTCTACCGTTATCACAGAACAACTCCGCGGGCTTACCGCGTCGGGCGATAAATCTGCGAAGTGCAAGCATAAATGAATCTTTAGACAGGTCGCTTACAGCTTCTAAATGTGCACATTTATATCTTAGACATATAAATAGACACATATAACATTTGGTAATTTTGCATCCACGTCCGCGGCGATCGGTTATGAAATAGGGACCAGCTAGGTCAAGCGCAGTTGACGTGAATGGAAAATCAGTGTTTGTGCGTTGTTCGGGTAAGTTGCCCATAATATTTTTTAAAGTTTGACCAGAAATACGCCTACAAGTGACACAATTGCGGGCCGTGCTTCTTGCGAGATGTCTGCCTCCGACCGGCCATATAATGTCTCGAACTGAACATAATAACAACTGTGGCCCTGCATGTAAGAGACGTATGTGTTCATGTGTAAAAATGAGTCTGGTTAGAGTGTGTTTAGCACGTAATAACATGGGATGCTTCTGGTCGTAGCTACGATCAGAAGCCTCCAGCCTCCCCCCGACTCTCAAGATGCCTTGAGAGTCAAGGAACGGAGACAGAGTTGTGATATGTGATTTAGGGCTCAACCTGTGACCTTTGTGCATCGTTTCTATTTCAGACTTAAACGACTGTTGTTGAGCAATTTTGACTAAAGTATGTAGCGAGTCTGCGAGTTCCTGCGCCGACAGCGATCCCGTTAGTTTAGGTAATCTAGGTTTACAGTTATTAATGAAACGGCGCACATAAGCCATGGCGTGTTGTAATCTTTCATATCTTGAAAACCTATCAAAATCAATGATCGATGGCTCAGGTTCTAAAGTTGTAAGCATAGAAGTTACCTTGATTTCAGGCAAGACCTCCGGAGGCACAGAATTCAAGTCTGGCCACTCAGCTTCAGGTTTTAGTAGGAACTCGGGGCCATGCCACCAAAGAGCGGCTCCAGAGACATGTTGTGGGTCTACGCCACGGGTTGCGAGGTCACTTGGATTTTCTTTGGTAGGTACATGTCTCCAGGTAGCTCCTGGGGTGAGACTGGCTATAGCTGCCACTCTGTTGGCCACAAAGGTCTTTAATTTGCTAATGTCAGTTTTTAGCCAAGCCAGGCAGCAGCTAGAGTCAGTCCAGAATATTGCACGAGAGACAGGACGTCTCCAGGCTCTTACTACAGCTGCGTAAGTTCGCGCAGCTAACAAGCAACCTGACAATTCAAGTCGTGGTATGCTGGTTCTCTTGATTGGAGCAATTCTGTCTCTCGCACACAGTAGGTGTACTTGTTGTTCACCCGAGCCTGAAATTGTTTTAACATAAATGCAGGCTGCATACGCAGTTTCTGCTGCATCAGAAAAGCAGTGTAATTCTATTGTGGAGGGTGCATCACACAACACAAATCTAGGTATACTAAGCATTTTTATATGATGTAGGTTTTTAATGAATCGCGTCCAGATTCGCTGGATTTCTGGTGAAACCGGTTCGTCCCAATCTTTGCCTTCTTTCCATAAGGTTTGCAGTAATATTTTAGGTTTAACTGTGCACAGACTTAACAGGCCTAAGGGATCAAAGACTTGGAACGTTTTTGATAATATTGATCTCTTTGTAACCTTTTCATCAGATTCATAAGGCTTAATTGCATAGTTTAGAATATCTTGGCTGGGCAGCCAGCCCTGTCCAAGTGTTTGACAAGATTGGCTCAATGCCAAATGATCATTTTGATTAATAGAATCAGAACTTAATAACTCGTTTGAATTCGAGCGGTATTTACGTAGGTTAAAGCAACCGGCGGTTAGGACCTTTGATACCTCGGCCTGTATATGAAGCAGCTCCTTTACAGAATCTGCGCCTGTCAGTAAGTCATCGCAATAAAAATCATTTTGTATTATAGTCTTAACTAATGGATCCTTGCTCTCAGCCCCTAACTGCCACAAACAACGCGCCGCTAACCAGCTGGAAGAGGCGAAGCCATACGTAACAGTATTTAAGGTCAAAGAACGAATAGGTAGGTGCTCGTTTTCACGCCACAAAATGACTTGCAAGTGTCTATCTGCTTCATTAATTAAGATTTGACGATATTGTTTTTCTATATCAGACGACAGCACATATCTATACTGTCGGAATCTAAGCAATATGTCAAATAACGAGTTTTGTATGTTAGGTCCTACCATCTGGATATCATTAATAGAATAACCAGAGGAGGTTGGGCAGCTGCCATGAAAGACTGCCCTTAATCGTGTAGATTCACTGTCCTTCATCACTGGGTGATGAGGGACGTGATAAGCATTGTAACATTGCTTAGATTCCGACAGATGACCTAAACTTTCATATTCGTTTATGAAATCAGTATACATTTTTTTAAGTTCAGGTTGTTTACTGAAACGTTTTTCTAAGTTGAATAGGCGTTTTTTAGCAATGTTAAATGTGTTGCCTAGGCAGTCGGGCGTATCCTTTAAAGGTAGACGCACTACAAACCTGCCATCAGATTGGCGATATGTGGTATCTGTGAAATGTTTTTCTATGGGATGAGAATCGAACTCACCTCCATTTTTGAAGTCCGCTTCTTGCGGTACCTCCTGCGTCTCCCAGAACTTAGTCATTTGGGCAGACAGGTCAGACATGCAGCAATGAGTACTTGTGTTTAATGAGTTTACATAGGCAGTGGCGCCCTCTATCGGACCGGCTACAAGCCACCCAAGCTTTGAAGGGATAAGAAAGGTGCACTTACTACCTTGCAATGTTTTTGCCCTTCCAGTAACGATCGACCAGAACAATTCAACTCCCAATAGCATATCTATTTGAGATGGAACGATTAAAGGTTGGATCTGCAAGTTTCATCGATGCAGGTAAGTTAAGATAACTAATATCAACATATTTTTTAGGAAATTGATCAGTTATTTTATTTAAGACAAGAAAGTCTGCGTTAGCATTGAAATTGGTCAGTTTAGATTTTATATGAGCTGCGCACCTCATAGGTTTATAGGTCAGAGAGGTATTTACCTATTCCCGTTACATTTGTGGCAGTTAGAGGCTGAAGGTCAAGTTGCAGGCGTTGCCTCAACGCTTCAGTAAGATAATTAGACTGTGAAACAGTTATCCAAGAGACATTTGACTGTCTCTCTCTTATTGTTGACAGGATTTACAATTTCAATTAGAGCAGTAGAGAGCAATGCTTCACTACTGTTGAGAGAAGTATTAGCAGATGAGGGTGTTTCGCACCTCGGCACTGTCAGAAGTTACCATTGTTGAGGAGGAAGTAGCTTCCTCCCTAACGCTGTCGGTGGGTTGGCTTATTAGATCTGTGTTAGACCCACTAGACAGATTGTTAGTGGTTTGTGTGTTGTTGTGTAGGTATGTGTTGTGACGTCTCTTACATACACGACAACCGTTGAGCTTGCACTGACGGGTCTCGTGGTCCGGGCGGAGGCAGACATGGCAGAGTCTCAGAGTGGACGCCCGCGACCAGCGCTCGTCGACCGACATCCTTTTGAAGGCTGGGCAGTCGTACACTCTGTGATCACCACGGCACACGACGCACGGCCGACCTTTGTTGTCACCTTGTTTTTCTGAAATCATGAAGGTTTTTATGTTTTTATCATGTTTAAATGAATTTTTATTAGTCACAGGCTCTAACCTGTGATTAGATTGTTTTTCTCTTTTAGATCGGTACAGGTTTTCTAATATATCTGCACGATTTTTTAGAAATTCCTTGAAATCTTCAAGTGTAGGCCACTCTTGAAGAGTATTTCTGTGCTCTTCCCATTTTGAATATGTATTTGAGTCTAATTTTGCAGCTAACATGTGAATTAACATTGTATCCCAATGCTCCGTAGGTTGACCTAATGTTTTCAACGCTCGGAGGTTTTTAGTGAAATTATCGCTTAAAAATCTAAGCGACTTATCAGACTCCCGCTGTATATTTTCCATGTTAAACAATGCATTCAAATGATTAGTAATTAATTGCCTTTTATTACTGAACCTGTCACACAGCAGTTTCCAGGCCTCAGTATAGTTGACAGCTGAAACTTCTAAATTTGCAATTACACGAGCAGCCTCGCCTTCAAGGTATGAACTTAAGTAGTGAAACTTGTGGATCGGCTTAATGTGGTCATTGTTATGAATCAGAGATTCATAAAGGTCCTTAAATTCCATCCATTTATAATAAGATCCATCAAATTTATTTATTTTAATTTGAGGCAACTTGAAGCCGAGGTGCTCAGAATGACAACCGCCCGAAGAACAAGTTTTTACAGACGGCTCAGGTGAGGGTTTCTGAGCTTGAGAGCGTTCTAATATATTTTGAGCTACAGCTATAGCAGAATTAATGTGAGATTCATTAGCGTCCCTTTCTAGGAGCTCACTCTCAAGGCTTTCAGAATTAACTACCTCAATCGAAGTTTGCAGCTCGTCTAGGCGCGTGGATAGCTCTATAACTTTATTTAATCTTAAGGTAAGCTCATTAAATTTAATTCCCGTTAACACTTCATCATCTTTAATTGTATTTAAATAACCACGAAATTTAGAAACTTGACCCTTTATGGATCCACGCTTAATGCGTAATTCGGCCAAGAGAGCTTCCTTTTTTGCAGCTTCAGTCATGTTGAATTGTGTTTGTTAACTGAGCTGGCAAAACAGACGAATTAATTTGAGAAAAAATATTATTTAGAGTTAAAAAGTATCCACGTCAGCAAAAAGTTAAATTGGCAAAACAGCTCACGCCCCTGATGCCTTCAACAGCTACGCCGAGGTGGCCCGGTGCGCAGCCACGTGGTCGCACGTGGCACGCGAAGCACACGTGGGCACGTGGTATGTATGCGTGGCACGCGGCGCGCACGTGGGCAGCCTCGTCACTGAAATCGTGCAAAAGAAAGGGTGCATATGCGTGCAAGAACCAAAGCGCAGGCAAGGGTGGCGTGAAGTTGAATGAAATTGTTTATGTCAGCAAAGAGAAAAGGAAATAAGTTAAATTAATTTTAGAATGGCACACGTGCGCTTGCAAACGAGGGTTTTTTAAGTGCAAATGAATTAAACGTAAATGCGTAGGCAAGCTGGCGATAACATAGGCACAAACAAGCCGCTTCAGTCAGGTTTTAAATAAACGCGTTAGGTATTTATTATTATATCTTTAAAGGAATGCACAGGTTTCACTGCACTGCCTTATTTAATTAAGAAAGCCTAAATAGATAGGCACTGAAGCGGTATTTAAGTTAACTCACACAACGTGCACTGAGAGGTTAGGTATTTGAAGATCACTAAAAACAAGCTGATAAGAAACTGTCCTGTAGGTAAAAACACAAATAGATGCAATAAATCGCAGTAGGCACTCAGTTTAAAGACAGTTTAGTTGGGATTCAAGGTTATTTAAGTTAAAGTAATTTGTCGAGTTTAGTTACGTAAGGGTCAGAGTTCAATGAACTGCAAAAATAGGTATGTTTAGGTTAAATTGTAGTCAAGTTTGTAGGTCAGAATATTGAAATTGAGAATTTAAGTTGGGATTAGAAAGAAGGGACTTGACCTAAAAATATAAAAGTGGGTACGGATGGGCACTTTCTAGGATCAGGGCACTCGCCTTGTCTCGCCGCGCGCCACGCGGTCGCGTCGTGTTACCCGACGCCGTCGATCGTCCGTCCCAATCTCACGGTTCCCTGGTCTTCGCCGCAGCCGTCCCTCGGCAGTCCTCCTCTTCGGGCACGCGTTACTGGGCTGGCGGCGAAGGCTGGCGGTGGTTGGATTCGGCTTGCGACGTCGTCGGCTCCAAGACCACGACGCTCCAATATGGCCGACGAAAGTCAGGCTCTGCAATTTTAAGATAATAGACCTGCCGCACGTGTCCTGTCACGGTCGCCAATTATGTTGTAGCCTCTAGTAAATTAAACTACTTTAATAGTTTACCATTTTAATCATGGATAAAGTACAATCTATAGGTTCTTGTTAATGTCTAGGACACGTGCGGCGGCTTCAGTGGTTAGAAGGAAAGAGGGATTTCTGGGCTCGGTGCTCCGCTTTTGTGGTGTCGAGCGCCCGCAACCTGGGCGCTGTTGTCGCGCTCACGGAGCCCTCTGATTGGCTACCGACGGTCGTCTGGATTGGTCAACGCCGGTGCCGGTGTTACCAGGCGTTAACAGGTATTAAGTTGGTGATAAAACCAAGATTGTGCTCTAAAAGTGCGTGATTATGAAATAAAGCAAATTTGCAGGTTTGTTTACATTTTTTTTACTTTCAACTGTCGAATGGTAAATAAATAACTCTGCTTTGACGCTCTTCACAACCGTGAGCTCTCATCAAAACTTTAAAAAGATTTGACATAATGCTACTCTCTAAAACCCTAATACAATTAACCGTATCCTAACTTAACAAGCCGCTAAGTATTGTTTATCCCTTTCGTTCTTACGAACATATTAATAAGACTAAAAGAGCCAAGCAATTCTTAGCGGCTTGCTAACTTGAATTAGTCGACGTTTATGAAGAAGGGGTTAAATCCGTGAAAAGAGTAGGTACGTAGTAAATCAAATAGAGGTTTTATAGTTCAAATCGGCCGCATGGCCTACTACCGCGAAAATCGAAATTCGTAAATTTCGAGGATTTTTCTTTGTCACTCCAACGAAGGCGTCATTAGAGTGAGAGAGACTAATCCTCGAAATTTACGAATTTCGTTTTTCGCGGTAGGGCCGCTGGTTCTTGTGAACGAATTCGAGTTTCCAAGTTTTATTAGTCCGCGTGAAGAAATATGAAGGTTGTAAAAGGTTTATGTGCCTTTAAGTTGATTATATGAAAGGGGTAAAGCCTTCTTGAAGGTACTGGACAATTGAAGTGAATTAAGTATTGTGTAAATATTTAGCAAAATAATTATTCATACACCTTATTAGAGAAATCTATACCATGTCAGAGTGTTTGTATAGGATATAATAACTACTTACTATAGTTTATAATTACTATCCTTATAATTTATAATGAATAATGCTTTTGCTTTGCTGCGGCAACAAACATTTATTGTACAACATCAGAACGGGTACAATGTACGTGTATAAATAAAAAAAAAATTAGAAAAATACACCATACACCATGCAATTTTTTTTGTGCCAACGATAATTAAATGGCGGCAATTTTAAAATTTCAAACAGACGAATACGGGTGCATGAGGTATTTCCATTATACGTTTGTTCGGTCATATCTTTGCGAAAAAAAGAGTCTCGTTAGAGAGCTCATTAGATAAGAAAACTAATTGAGCTAATCATTTGACTCAACTATTTCAACAACAAGGCCAAAAAAAATATTAAAAATGTGAAATAGTAACAAATTCACCTTCATTTTTCAATTAATTAAAATTTTCATGAAAAGTAGGTCGTTTTTGGTGTTGTTATTATTTGTTAGTACGGGATGTAGTTAGCAATCCTTGCAGATATTGCTTTAAAGTGATAAGACCGCTTGTTGTATACCTCTGTAAATAATCGCTTGTTTTAATCGTGTTTTTTTTCTAGCCAATAAGTGCGTGCGTTAGAGAGGCAAACTGCGAAATCGTAATGTAACTTTATAAACCGCGACCCTGTCAGGAGCTTTAGACCGAACCCTACAAAGAAATCCGGAATATTCTGTATTCCTTTTCACGTTCCGCGACAGTGAAGTCCCATTTGAATAACTGCACGTTTGTTCAAAAAACCTCGGTCGTTGGCTAAGTAATGGAAATGGCGGCGGTGACAAACAAGAGCGAGCTGAGGTTTCTAGGACCAGCGTAATGTGGCCTACATATCGCTACCCCAATATTAAATTACAGGGTTCTATATAACACTATCGGAGCAATTATTTTTTACTTCAGAATAGGTAGACGTTTGACCACAATCATACCTGCTAGTAAGTGATGATGCAGTCTACGGTGAAGCACGCTTATCTATGAGATACCTATTTACTCTCGCCGTAAAGATTTTCGTACACATGCGATTCGGGCAAGGCATTCCACTCCTTGGCAGTTCGCATAAAGGAATTTGAAGCGAATGCCGGAGTGCCGATTTTCTGATAGTCCGATGGTAAAAAGCGATGGAACGGTGGAAGTTAAATATGGACTAAGTGCCAGAGTGAGAATTTTCAAATTTCAAGTTGACAAAAGTGCAACCTTGTAATATTGGGCCTGAGTTATGTGAAGCCCTCCATACCGTTCGTCAGTAGAAAACAAAAAAAGTAAACAAATATGGCTGACTTTCCATAGCATTTGACGTCTTTGACACATCGTTGAACACGTTCCCAGATATATTTTTACGTTAATACTAATAATAAATATCTAAAAAAAAATCTTGTTTTAAGTTTTAACCCTTAAATGCATGACCTTGACAAAGATTTATTCAAATTTGAATTCTGACATGTTGTCAATAGGGTCGAAAGTACATGATGCATATATACATCACTATGCATTTAAGGGTTAAGTTGGTGATAAAACCAAGATTATGTTCTGAAAGTGGGTGAATATCTGAGAGTTTCAACCGCCTCATTTTGGTGGCATTATTTTTGCCGAAGTTTCTAAACGTCTCAATATTATTACACTTCATTTGTATAAGGTACCGTGCCTCCTTCAAATGACAAAATAGCACATTGTAACGAATAGAAACTTCGGCAAAAATGATGCCACCAAAATTAGGCGGTTGAAACGCTCAGATATTCACCCAAGTACGTGATAATGAAATAAGGCAAGTTCGCAGTTTTGTTTACTTTTTTATACTTTCAATTGACGAATGGTATGGTATTGATGTATGATACAAGTAACATAGTTTTTCTCCGGTTAGCATTTGGAATAGCAGTGGCTTTTAGACGAGCTTTGGAAAGTTTTTTAGCCAAGCTGTCTCGCTGTTTGACCCAGTAGTTGGGTCTGGGTATTTGTGATCTACATTTTAAAGCTTTTGCGCATTTTTAGCTTTGTTTTGTTAAATCCTCCTTTGTAACGCTATTCGATCATTCTAGTAAATCAATCAATAGTGAAAAATAAGCTCGAGCGTCCACTCAGTTTTGAACATTACGGGTTATATTATTGCCGAAATAATTACTAAGGTCAGTGTGGCTAAGTCCGACATATCTTATTTTGAAGGAAAGTCCGTCATATGCGTCTTATACTGTTCAATTAGGGTTGGAAATCAGTTGGTAGACGGACTTTCCTGATAGACGGTCTTACCCGCATTGGCCTTATATGCGGCAGTACAAATGTACTGTAGCATAAATATATTAATACAAATTATGCGAAGAAAATTATGCCAAAATAGAATAGCCTGAAAAATATTATGCGACCGAAAGGTATACCTATATTATTTGGTCCTATTTGTTGGGGTAGTCACAAATGTATGTATTGCAGTAATCATGTGTCACCACCCCAACTCTTTCCGCGGGTGTCGTAAGAGTCGACTAAGCGATTATGCTATCGTTGACCACTCTTTGATAGTAGATTAAAGATGAGCAGCAGCGTCATCATCATCATAGAGGACAAATTACTGCGATCGTCAATCCGCTTGCCCGGCGTGCTGATTATGGGCATTTACCTTCTAATGCGTCTATACGCATATATAGTTAATAGAAGAGGCGTACGTCCAGCACTAGACTCAGAGAGGTCCCTATTATTGACTACGGCATCCTAAAAAGCTTCAGTTTTATCCTTCGTGTACGATAAATTGTGCGAAAAGACAGCACGGTTATGGCTAAATGGCCACTGGCACGACAAGCCAACGTTAAAGTTTCCGTAGGTTAAGAGCTAGAAACTTTATCCTTGAAGACCTAAAAAGAAATAGCATGGTTCTAAAAACTAGGTCTTTCTGTCTTCTCGGGATTTAAGTTTTTGGTTCGTATCCTTGGTCGGTAGTGAACTAAAAACAATTGAAAGATTTATTATCATAAAGCCATCCGCAGCAGAACCAAAGTAACCGATATAGCTCTCCAAATCGCTAAACTAAAGTGGCAGTGGGCGGGGTACATTGCACGTAGGACCGATAGCCGTTGGGGCGGAAAGGTTCGGACACGTGCCGAGGAAATCGCGACGCACTCGTGGCGAATTGCTTACGGGCTCGCGACAAACTCGCTGCGCGCCCGCTTCGCTTTCGACTCGCTTGAAAATCGCAAATGTGAAAGCCCTAAAGACCAAAGTTTTCACTGCAAATGCCACAAATACGTAGCTTGCACTCATCATCATCATCATCAGCCTATAATAGTCCACTGCTGGACGTAGGCCTCTCCTATTAACTATGCGTGTAGACGCATTAGGAGGTAAATGCCCATAATCGCCACGCTGGGCAAGCGGATTGGCGATCGCAGTATTGAGTCCACTATGATGACGCTGCTGCCCATCGTCAATCTTTTATCAAATAATGGTCAGAGACACTTCAACCCCTTAGTCGACTCTTACGACACCCTCAGGAAGAGTTTGGGTGGTGACAAATGTATTCTTACTGCCGTCACCACTGCTTACATAAATAATTAGCTTGCACTGAGTACGTAAATAATTTCCGTGACTTTTCCCAGTTCCCTTATATCCTCCATCTTTGAGGTGATCTGTGCCAAATTGCAAACAGCCAACTTTAATATTCGAAAATCCCTCAAAGACAGTGCCGAATAAATCTCGCCTACGTTTGTGGTTTATCTGAAAACTCGTAACTAAGAACAAAGTTAGTGGATTTACACCTTTATATTCAGGGATTAAGAGTCTTATTTTACGATTTAGTATATGAATAGCGTTTCAAAAATATTGTTATGGAAGGTTTTTATGTATTCTATTATGGCTCTGGAAAATAATCGTACATGAGGCCACTAGCCATGGTTCTATATAAGTGTATATATTTTGAAATAAAACTATGAAAACGGATAAACTCGCGTATATTAACTAATTTTAACTTCATTCCGACGTTTCGTACACTTTACAGGGTTCGTTAATATGCAAATAGTTAATATACGCGATTTTATCCGTTTTCATAGTTTTATTTCATGTGTAATCCTCGCGGTAACCGAAGAAAATATTATTTATATATTTTATTTAAGAGGCTATTTTATCAAAAAAAAGTAAGAACCACATGTGAAACACTTTTCGTTATCGTCCTTATAAATATCTTATGTAATGCCAGATTTACAATTTTACTGTAAGTTTTTTAGTAAGTTTTAGAGACTACCTACTAAGTAGCTATACTAAGGAATAACAGGTGAATATCACTATCTCATTCCAGCTAATAGCTCCGTCTCTGCATCTTACGTAAACACTTACATAGGTACTGCATATAGATTGTAGATACAGACTGGCCGCAAACTCCTAAGTAAGTTCAAAATCCAAAATGTCGCAGATAATTATTTGGTATTTATAACAAGCCATTTCTATTATAATGGGTTTACTCGTCCGCCTTCGCGTATTTTCTAATGTACTTTCAGCAATAAAGGAGATTTAACTTTGAATGGTCTATTATTCGCAGAGTATTAGCTCAGCCAAATATCGTAATGGATGGGGGGTTAACTTGAGCTTTTTGAGATCCTTTGACATTGTGGCTTGAGGTTTTAGCTTGTCGAATGAGCTTAGTCGGAGAATTAAATGGATCCCATTCAAGTTCATTGTAACAATCTAGATAACAAATAAATAATAATGACTAAATATTGGGACATCTTACACAAATCGACTTAGTCCCACGGTAAGCTCAATTAAGGCTTGTGATGTGGGTACCAGGCGATGAAATATGTAATAGATAGATACATACAGATACTGAAATACATAGACAACTATGACCAAGGAACAAATATTTGCGATAAATAAAAACACAAATAATACTCTCACAGGGATTTGAACCCGGAACCTCCAGCTTCGTAGGCAGGATCACTACCAACTAGGCTACGGAGGCTGACAGATAATTGCAACAACGATTGAAAACTCAAAAATTATAGGCCACTCAGGAACCACGTCAAAGTAACGTTATCAATCAGATTGTAAGACATTTCAAAATAGTTTTCATTTTGAGTTGGTTCTAGTGTAGCCTACGTTTCCAATCGGTTGAGGGTAAGAGGAGGTAAGAGGTAAATATCATGCCGTAATGCGGTTACGTGTTTAATTACTTTTCCCCACACTAGCTCGGAAACACCTACTTCCCTCACTAATTTCAGTGAGGAAAGTTGCATTTTAATCACTTGTGAGTTGTGAGGGAAATAAATTGACAGATGAACCGTGAAACTTTCAAAACCATGGAACGTCAAACGCTGGTATGGCTATGATTCGCTGATTATTTTTTGAGGGACACCATGAAAATTTTATCATACACCAGATTATTTCATTTATTCAAGATAATAAATTATATTTTTAGTATTTCATAAAAACCTATCGCAAAATCTTATCATATTGGACAAAAACCAGATAGTATGCTTTTACATTCAGAACGCAACCCGCTAAGACTGACGTCTTGTACGTCAATGTTGCCAACTTATAAAAAAATACTCGAATGTACAGTTTTATGGGGAAAGTTTTGTATGTAATATCTTATCAAAAAGTAGGCAATTTAAGTTTACCTCACACATTTTTTTAAATGATTGATGTTTTAGCTGCGGGATACAGATTTTATACTTGAACATCATAGAATTTTTGACAATTTAATTAATGTAGGTCTACGAACAAATAAAACATGGAAGCCGCACGCCATACTAAATTGCCTTTCAAAAACGGGCCTGAATTTTAGTTGACAACTGTCACTCCCTCTTCAATGCATCAAGGTAATGAATTTCAATATCACCCTATAAAAACTTAAACCGCCATTTAAAAATAGTTGTGATTGGTCCATCAAAGTTTAGATTGGCTATATTCTATAAACGTTTGTCAAAGATGTTGCGCCGAAATATGCGCGGTGTTAAGAAAAGCGCTATGTCCTGCCCATCTTGGCACAATTGAACAATTGGTTTTGGGGGCATTTTTGAGCTGGCGTTAGACGTCCATGTTATATATGGTCGCAGATGTAGGTAGGTTTCATTGTAATTATAAAAAAAAAATCTAGTCACATTAGACCTAGTCATTTAAGAGTTCCGCCTATTTTTTGGCATATTCTGGACTTAAGTCTAGCACATTTTTAAATACTCTAAGTTATTTAAGAAAGACTGATTTGTTGCATTGATATTTTTTTTTACGCGTTCGTAGCTGCTTCCTCGCTTTAGTGTGGGGAAAAGTGTTGTGTTACACATGGGAGCAAAGTTTGTTTAATAATCGTGCCTTGAAACCCTCGCAACGCTCCAGATTCCATTTATAAACCACTCGCTTCGCTCGTGGTTCAACTATGGAATCTCTCGCTAGCTCGGGTCTCAATATTGGCACAACCACTTTCCTCCCTTGTACAACAAATAACTATTATAATAATATACGCATTTGAGATTATTTTGTAAATGTGCTATAACATTTACAAAATAATCTCAAACTCGTATAGCCAAGTAATTAAACACCTAACCGCAATACGGCATGATCATACATCACAAATACTCCTCGACCTAAGACTTTACGATTCATTTCAGTTTTCACGACCCCCGTTTGCCAGGCGAAACCCGCCTTTATTTCTTATCGCGACGGCCCATTTTCGGAGCCAGCTCGAAATTTATGAGCCGATTTGTTTAAATGTAGGTCGCCGGGACTTGGGCTGCTTGCTTTTTGAAATAGTGTGTTCGGAAATGTAAGGCATGTGAGATGTATAGACCTGCCTTACGGCCAGATGCCTTCAGTCTCCGCAGACTATAAGACTTAGCGGGATCTTGTTTAAGTATTATATTTAGCAGTGAATCTCTCAATTGTTACACGTTACGCGTTAATTCTGGAGTCAGTCATTGATCTTAAGGTGCATTCAGACCAAACGAGCATTCGCTATTCTAACCCCTATTCTACGAAATTCGATCGTTAAGGTGCATTCAGACCATAAGAGCATACGCTGTTCTATCCCCCGCTCTACGAAATCAACCAATCACGTTTTGTGTAACGATCGAATTTCGTAGAGTGGGAGGTTTGAATAGCGAATGTTCGCTTGGTCTGAATGCACCTTTACACAAAATGTGATTCGTGGATTTCGTAGGGTGGGGGATAGACTAGCGAATGCTCGTTTTGGTCTGAATGCACCTGTAGGGGCTACCTAGATCTCTTTAATGCCATTCAGTTTAGGTTCCGCTTGTCAGATTTTTACATGAAATAAAACTGTTTAAACGGATTATATCGCGTAAATTAATTAAATTTATCCACATTCTGACGTGCGAACTCTTTACAGAGTTCGTGATATTATTTATACTTGTTTATGTTTTCATCTCATATTAAATGCTTTTGATTATGTTATGTTAGCATAAGATTATTATGTACCGACTTACGATAGTTTTGTTCATTGTGGTTGCGATAATACGCAACTGTAGTACCTATTTTATATTATACAGTGTGTGTCTACGATAATGGCTTTTATCGAAACCGAGGAATGCGCTGCAGATTTCTAGCCAAACCGTGAACATTATTCGATTCAAAATGCTAATTTTAAAAAGTAATTAACTTTCAATGCAAGCAATGTACTTCAAAATGGATCGTTAATTTGCACTTCACAATGACAGATCGTAGCCACTCACAATATTTGACAACTAAGCGGTACACGTGTTACAATGATCGTTCGGAGGAAATAAAATCAATTCTACGGCCAATTTATATATATATTTTTTTTATTTAGTGTTGAGGCTCGTCCATAGGCAGCCAGGGCAGGTATCACTACTAGGGTTGGTTGGATTTTGATTCTTGACGATGGTCGGGAACTCTTCAATGATTGGTTATTATTTTTGCTTGAGATTAATAGGTTTATTGAAATATATATAAAATTAAGTAATACAGAGATGTGGTTCGAATTGAGAATCGTTGGCAAGTGAGTGAGGCTCCCCTCGCGTCGCACCCCGCCGCGGACCGTGGTTGCTGGCGAGTCCCAGAGATGGCGCTGCGCGCTAACATGAGCCGCCCGCCTTGGAAGCTCCAGGTGCTTCCAACGAAGTGGAGGCTCGATGGTCACGACGTGGCGACATGATGTGATGAGGTTGAAACCCATGTTAGGTTTCATCTTCTTTCAGTAATGGGCATATTTTTGGGAATGCCCGGCGAACGATCCCGGTCGCAGTTTTTATGTCGGCGACCCGAGATATGCCGTCTGTGCCGATGTGAGTTTGCATAATTCTGCCTAACCGCCATTTGAGGGGCGGCAGGTTATCTTCTTTAATAAGGACAAGGGTGTTCGGTTGAACCTCGTCCTTGTTCTTCTGCCATTTTGTTCGAGTTTGTAGTTCGGATATGTACTCCTTGGACCACCTCTGCCAGAACTGCTGCCTCATCAGCTCCAGTCGACCATACAGCTCCAACCGGTTTGCAGCCTGGGAGGTGACGTCTTCCACGAGTGGCGCGGTGAGCGGTCGGCCGAGCAGGAAATGTGCTGGGGTAAGAGGACGGAGGTCGTTTGGATCTGCTGACAGAGGAGACATGGGCCGGGAGTTCAGGACGGCTTCAATTTGTGTTAAAATCGTGCTGAACTCCTCGTAAGTAAAGTGTAAGTTTCCGATTACGCGACGGAGATGAAATTTGCAAGATTTCACCCCTGCCTCCCATAGACCACCGAAATGCGGCGTATACGGAGGTGTGAAGATGAGTTTAATATTTTCAGTCGCTACAGAGCTAATTAGTTCATTAGAGTTTAGGTTAAGAAAGCTAGAAAGTTCTTTCATAGCTCCAATAAAGTTTTTCCCGTTATCAGAATAAATTTCTAAAGGTTTTCCGCGACGAGAGACAAACCTTTTCAGTGCCCGTAGGTATGCATCAGTGGACAAACTTGTAACCAATTCTAAGTGTATGGCGCGCGTGATAAAACAAACAAATAAACACAAGTAACATTTTTCTAACTTTGCACCTCTTCCCCTACGATTTAATATAAACAATGGCCCGGCATAGTCAACGCCGCAACGTATGAATGGCCAACCGGCTTCGAGTCGACTTTTAGGTAAATTTCCCATTAAAATTGATAACGTCTTGCCATTCATACGCGTGCAGGTTACGCACTTGTGTACCATATGGCGCGCCAGATTACGCCCGCCTAGAGGCCACCATTGCTCGCGAATGGTAGCTAACATAAGTTGGGGTCCGGCATGAAGCAAACGTTTGTGCTCATGACGGAATAAAAGGCGCGTGAATGTATGTTTGCTACACAGAAGTATCGGGTGTTTTTTATCGAAAGAAAAATCCGTTGAATTAGACAACCTACCGCCTACTCTAATTAATTTATTGTCGTCTATAAATATATTTAAGTTTGAAATATTACGCGAACACTTGCCCGGTTTGTTATTAATTAAATTGTCATGTATTTCGGGAAACGACTGTAGTTGAGATATTCGCGCTAATACAGAAATCGAGTTGTTTAATTCGTCAACCGAAAGTGGACCTACTTGATGCTCCGTTTTTATTTTTAATCGACTGTTATTAATAAATCTTAAAACGTAAGCCATCGTACGGCATAACCGATTAAATGACGAAAATCGTTCAAACGAAATAAGGTCCTCTTTCGTATGGCAAACCAATGTAACCGTATTGGGTTTTAATTCCGGTAATTGACTTATATCGGTTTTAGGATTAATATTGTGTTGAGGCCATTCCGTATTTGATTTGCATAAGAATGATGGCCCGTGCCACCATCTAGCGGATGCGATCAATGCGTCAGCTGTAAGGCCCCGACTTAAAAGATCGGCCGGGTTATCTTGACCTGCGATATGCATCCATGGCAAATCTCCCGTGAGATCATTTATTTCAACTACTCTATTTTGCACGAATGTTTTTAATGACCGTGGCGACATGCGAAGCCACCCGAGTACAATAGTCGAATCTGTCCAAAAATATACACGGTTAAAGGTTAATCGGAGTGATTTTATAATTTTATCATACAGTTTCGCGCCTACTAATGCACCGCATAACTCCAGTCGCGGTATGCTAACCGGTTTTACGGGAGCTACCTTACTTTTCGCGCACAGTAAATTGACTGTTATGAGTGAGACTGAGTCATGCCTATCGGTATAGGTACGTATGTATGCGCAAGCCCCATACGCGTCTAGGGATGCATCGGTAAAAATATGTAATTCTATACATCTATGATTTTCGCCCTTGACGTGACGCGGGATGCGTAAATGTTGTAAATGTGGCAGCGTATTTACGAAGCTTTGCCATTTAATGAGAATATCTGCGGGTAGGGGGTCATCCCATCCGATTTTACATAGCCATATTTTTTGAAATAGCATTTTCGCAATAACGATAGTGGGGGCTAGTAAGCCCAGCGGATCGAATATTTGAGAAATTCCCGATAAAATTGTGCGCTTTGTTACATTAGTCGTGTTTTGTTTATACTCAGTATTATAATGCAATTCGTCGGATTTATGTAACCAACCTAGACCGAGCGTTTTAGTATTTTGTTGATTTTCGCCTAGTGCCATTTCTTTGGATGGTGGGGAGGAGCAAGATGAGTTAACATCCCAATTAAAGACCCACTTCCTTAGGGGTAAACAAGCGGAATTTAAAGTTTCTGAAACCCGTTTGCAGATGGATAATAATTCATCTTTATCCTCATGTCCCGTAATTAGATCGTCGACATAAAAATCGTCGTTAATGACTTGTGCTATTACGTCATCGTTACACTCCGCGGCAAGCTGTTTTAGGCAACGTATACTCAAAAACGGTGCTGACGCCGTACCGTAGGTTACCGTATGTAAGGTGTATACACCTATAGGAAGGTTGGGATTTTCCCGCCATAAAATTAATTGCAAGTTTTGTTGATCTTTTTGTATGAGAATCTGACGATACATCTTAGCTATATCTCCGCACGCGACGTACCTAAATTGACGAAAACGCAATAACAACGAAAAAATATCGTTTTGTAATGGAGGCCCTGTAAGCTGGATATCGTTTAGCGATTTTCCCGATGTTGATTTGACATTAGCTTGGAAGACTACTCTTAATTTAGTGGTAGTACTCTGACTTTTGAAAATACCATGGTGCGCCAAAAAGAAGTTCGGTACCGGATAGGTATCAACACGACTCATGTGACCTAAGTCAAGATATTCCTGCATAAAGTCGACATATAATTTTTTATATTCCGGGGAACATTTATTTAATTTGCGCTCGAGTGCTAGGAACCGGTTCTCAGCCGTGGCGTACGAATCGCCTAATGCATCAGCTGATTCGGACAATGGAATGCGCACTTCAAATCTGCCCGATTCATCGCGTTTAGTTGTTGTTTGAAACAAAGTTTCACAATACAACTCGTCTTTCGAATAATTTGGTTTCGATTGGATTTCTTCCAATTCAAAAAAATGTTTTAGTTGTGCGTCTAATGTCTGCACAAGGTTACATTGCACGTGGTTCGTGTTATTTAATATATTTATTGGACCCGAAACAATCCAGCCCAACTTAGTATTTTGTAAATACGAACCGTTACTCAATTGAATCAAACCGGCATTCAAAAGGCCCCAAAACTTGTCTGCACCGATTAACAAGTCTATGTCAGTACCTAAATGGAAATCTTTGTCAGCTAATTGAATGTTTTCTGGAATATTAAAATTAACACAGGTATTTAATGTCGGCAGTTGCGATGTGACACGAGGCAAAACTAAACAATTAAGGCGCAAAATAAAGTCACTAGTTTTGGATCGTAATTGCAATTCACATAATTGATTCGATTGCGCAACCGAGTTGCCTATACCCGTGATATTTACTGTGGACTGTATTAACGGTATTTGAAGCCTGCGACATAAAGATTGTGACGCGATACAATGCTGACTTCCATTATCTAGGATAGCCCGAATAGTATGATATTTATTATTTTTATCCGCTATCTCGACTAACGCCGTTGACAATAATACTGTAGGCAGTAATGAAACCGTAGTGTTATTTTCGTTATGCGTAGTGTAAGACGCGGCATGTAACGTGGTCGTGCGCCCGGAGCCTGCACTAGGCTCATCCTGCGGCGCCGCCTGCGCGACGGGAGCGGCGGCCGGCGCCGCCGACGCCGATGCGCCGACGCTCTGATCGCACTCGCCATGAAGTAAACTATTATGTTTACGATTACATTTTTTGCATGGACCGAACCAACAATCTTTAACCGAATGACCGGCACGCAAACAATTAACGCAAAGTTTCTTTTCATCGACAAATTTAACTTTTTCTTGATTAGTTAAGTTCAAAAATGCACTGCAAGAATAAAGCGCATGCATTGCATTACACATTAAACAGGTGTACGTACGTTTATTGTTGCGAGGGCCGCTTGCTTTCCCGGTCTGTTTTGCTTGCGTGGCTACGTAACTGTGCGATTGGGATGGACCGGAAGGCGACGGTTTTTTAAAGTTACTGTTTTCGGCCGGTGGTTTAGTTTGAGATACTTTAATAGTCTCCAGCACGTCTGCCCTGTCTTTAAGAAACTTTATTAAATCGGATAATTTAACCTTTGAGTTTAACTCGGGTTTTAAAATGGTACTTTTATAAAGTTCCCATTCACGCTCGGTGGACGAATCGAGTTTAGACACCATAATGAAGACAATTAAAGTATCCCAAGTGTCCGTAGGTTCACCTAACGCTGTAAGAGCCCTAATGTTTCTCAAAACAGTATCAATAAGTTTGCGAATCAATAATGCGGATTCCTTATTAAGCGACTGTGCCGAAAATAACGCTTTGACGTGATTATGCACAAGCAACCGATTATTATTGTACCTATTCTCAAGCAAGTCCCAAGCCACGATGTAATTATCTGCACTAAATTCTAATGATTTTATAACGTGTAACGCGTTGCCCGTAAGTGCCGATCGTAAATAGTGTAGTTTTTGTATATTGTCTAAATCAGCGGAATTATGAATTAGAGACAAATAGGTATCTCGGAACTCGAGCCATTGATCATAAGTACCGTCAAAAGAGGGCAAAGTGATAGTGGGTAATTTTATGCACGATTTGTTAGAAGTTTGAGTGGGCGATTTTTGATCCAACATACACTTAACTTTAGCCATAATTGCATAATATTGGTCTTCGAAGGTTTGTCTCTCCTCTAACTCAGCCACTAATTGACCTTCGGACATTTTAAGATCTAAAGAATCTTGAACATCCGAAAACTGCTGATTTAATTTTTCAGCGTTCTGAAAACGAACCTGCAATTCGGCTTTGTTCAGTTCATTTAATTGCACATTTTCTAACGACTGGACAAATTTTGTAAAAAGCGTTAATTTACCCTTAACTACCCCTCTCTTTTTAATCAAATCTCTAATATCGTCTCCATCATCGATCGATTGCCTCGTCTTTTTTGTCATATCAGTGGTCTACGAGAAAACAAAAGTAAAAACTTACAATTTCTCCACGCGACGCGTAGAATGGTGCGGTGCGCGGCACGATATTTCCAAACGAGGGTAGATCGCGGATGATGCGACAACTAAGATAGGTACTGGAAAACACGATTTTAGCACAAATTAGGTGGGATGGAATTATAAAGGATACAACTTGGTCTGACCGCTTGATGCTGGCTGCTGTTTCTTTGCTGATCCGGTGATGAAGGTCCAAATATGTTGAGGCTCGTCCATAGGCAGCCAGGGCAGGTATCACTACTAGGGTTGGTTGGATTTTGATTCTTGACGATGGTCGGGAACTCTTCAATGATTGGTTATTATTTTTGCTTGAGATTAATAGGTTTATTGAAATATATATAAAATTAAGTAATACAGAGATGTGGTTCGAATTGAGAATCGTTGGCAAGTGAGTGAGGCTCCCCTCGCGTCGCACCCCGCCGCGGACCGTGGTTGCTGGCGAGTCCCAGAGATGGCGCTGCGCGCTAACATTTAGAAAAACAAACATGGATACAAAAAAATACATACACGAATTAATATGAAATACAGGCCTAAACTTCCCTATAATACTTTGTAACAATATAAAGATAAGTTGTGAAATAGTCAAGCTTAATGTACAAAACAAAGCTATTAAACTAGTGAACTAGTCTAGTGAACAAAAATTGTTGGTTAGCAACTTAAACTAATTTCCGAATCTTCATTTTAAACATTTGTAAACTATTAGCGAAGATGTCAATATCATTGAGCGAATTATTATACACCTTACAAGAGCGCCTTAAAAATGAATTTTGTGCATAATTTCTGCAACAAGTAGAAATATGAAAAGTACGTTTAGAACGTGTTTATTTGTCAAATGTTAATACTTGAAAACGATTGCTATTAGTAATGCATGTTATTACCCATTTTCGTAAAAGCCCGAGTCATGGACACACACTGTACATTGTGACCAGTGAGTTCCTACGATTGGCTTTCTGTATCTACTGTGTTTTGTATACTTATCATTATCACATCGCTGTTGGATCTGCAAATAAATATAAATATAATAACACCCGCTGAATCTAATATCGATCGAATGCAACTATGTCGTTTCTGTTTCGAATTCACACTGTTGTTATTGTTGTTGTTTTATAGCCATTTTTTTCCGTAACTCGACAATCTCGACATCATACGTGCCTATTTTGCGTGGTCCCAACTATGGCCCGGTACTTGTTGGGGACTTCACATACACCTTTGAATTTCTTCGCAGGTGTATGCAGGTTTCCTCACGATGTTTTGCTTCACCGTAAAGCACTTGTGAATATTAAATAATATTTCGTACATAAGTTTTTTGATAAATTCATTGGTACGAGCCGGGGATCGAACTCACGACCGCTGCGTAGCAGCCGTGCATTTTACCGCTAGGCCATAAGCGCTGTTTTCATACATAATGTTTTGATAGCGTCCTTCGCATTATACTACAACTATTACAGTTTGCGACTAAGTAACTACTCGGAGTGGCCATAACCAGTCCCAAAATTCATATCGCACTTCCTTATTCCACCGACAGAGACAGAGAGGCTATCAACTACTCAAAACGGCCATAACTTTATATCAAATCGAAATTGCATGTCTATCGCATATTCCGAGTATTCCGACAGAGCAAAAACAACTCAATTTTCGACGCTCACGGTTACGGCCTACCGCTAACTACAAAGAGTACAAAGTGTTGTAGTTGAGTACACCCTGTCACTCTCACGTACGAAATTATTAGTGCGACAGTGAGGCAAAACGTCGAACATGGTTCGCAGTAGGCTCTCTTGCCTACTACCGCGAAAATCGAAATTCGGAAATTTCGAGGATTTTTCTCTGTCACTCAAACGAATGCGTCATTAGAGTGAGAGAGACAAATCCTCGAAATTCGAATTTCGTTTTTCGCGGTAGGGCCGCTTATCTGTTCTCCGCAGCGTATGGCTGTGAGCCAATACGCGGCTGCCACAGATAACAGCATGGCGGACTATTGACCCGGACAATTGAAAATGGAATTTAAGCGCCTGGTGCATTTGTTGGGATTTAAAATCATTTGTTTACGCTTTGAATACTGGATTTTCTATTTGTTTACGAGAGATCAGATTTTTTCGTAATTTAAATTTCAAAACAGTAAACACGAAATTTTGCCTCGAAATGGCCAAAACTCAGCATTTTGCCAGCAGCAGAGAAGCGCCCAGCGTGGCGATTATGGGCATTTACCTCCTAATGCGTCAGTACGCTTAGGTAATAGGAGAGGCCTCTGTCCAGCAGTGGACTGATTATAGGCTGATGATGTGATGTGTGATGTGAACTTTATTTCAAATGAAGTCAAAGGATCATTTTCATATTTACCTAAGTATTATTCTTGTTCAACAAGTTTCTCACACAACATTAGTTCAACCCTGAATCTAGTGTTCAGCCGGAACTAGCACCTTTAAAACAATTCATTCCAAGGACCTGACCTTAGGTATCATGTTACGATCTTTAGTTCGACCCTTGACCTCTCCTTGACCTTTCCATTGCCTAGGCTTAAGGGTTGATAAAGCCTAATGCCATTATATAATTGATTTCGGGGCAGATTAGATTGCGTGAGAGAAGGTCTATCATACACCTAGTGATATATTAATAATCATAATGAAATACGATATATACACCGTGTCGAATAAGTTCGAATACACATATTTTTAATCAGTTCTAAAAATACAGGAATTACAGGTTATCAAATACTAATGTAAAGTAAAAATTATATTTATTATATTAAAATACAACCACAATCGATGTGTCATCCCCGCAGTGTCTAAGAAAAAAAGGGTGTAAAATGTGAATTTTTATTACGAGAATCTGTATAAGGGATAGAACATACTCATCGTGTGTATACTTCAAAAAGATATAGCTGTAGTTATTCCAAAATATTTGTTGTGAATATAGTACATAAGTGTGCCATTCATAAAACATAATAATAATTGTAGTAACTTTTTGTCAATTTAGTTTATTCGATATTTGTTCTGTATTCGGATTTATTAGACACGATGTATTACCACCGGCGCGTTTGCGAGCATTTGTTGATGTGATTAAATTATTGCTGTTTTCATTTTACAGAATAATTACGTAATAATGCTCATTTACTGAAGATGTGTGAAGGTGGCAGCTTCCTAGTACAACGCCTCGAAATGCCGCCAGCATCCTCGCTACAATGCCACAAGGGTCAATCTTAGATATAGGTTAGGATAGTTAGATTTAATTTACGTATATAAATTGTACAGTTTTGAAATTAATGCCCGATAAAAAATACTATTGCGAAACGTGACAATGGATTAATCAACTTAATGGGCATTTCTCCGAGCGTTTCAACCGCCGTGACTTCGGTGACAACATTATTACGCGTTTTTCGTAATCTGATTGGACCGTTGAAACTGACGGCCCCGCTTACTACACTAGGAGTAGACATACATAAAAAATGGCAATAATTTTTTTTTGTTCTTACTCCCCCAATTCCCTCCACCCCAATTCCTCCTGCGGGTGTCGTAAGAGTCGACTAAGGGATTGAAATGTCACTGACCATTATTTGATAAAATATTGATGATGGGCAGCAGCGTTATCATAGTGGACACATTACTGCGATCGCCAATCCGCTTGCCCAGCGTGGCGATTATGGGCATTTACCTCCTAATGCGTTTATAGTGGACTTTCATAGGCTGATGATGATGATGACACGTACACTTATACAGTATGTTAAAAAGATGCAGACTTTTATTGGAGCCGAGTTTTGAGATGCAGATTTTTAGCCAAATCATGACCATTATTTGATTAAAAACTCATTTCAAACGTAATTAAACTAATTAAATTTCTAAGAAAAGATATCTAAGAAGCAATGTAAATCAAAACGGTTCGTTAATTAGCTCTTGACAATGACAGTCCGCAGCCATATGCCGCGTTTGACAACTTTACTAAGCAAGACACGCGTTATATTGAACGTTCGAAGAAAATAAAATTCAATGTACGATTAATTTAAATATTTGCCGACTCTTAAAATGATTGCAAGTAATGCGTATTATTATCCATTTTTGTAAAAACCTGGGTCATTGAAACACACTGTATGTTTTGCTGACAACCCTCGCTAGGCATGGTTTAAATCCTAGTATCAATTGGCCGGTGGCGTGTCAGCGATTGCGTTATCTATGGCAGCATCCTATTGGCTCGGCGCCAGACCACAGATAAGGTTACGGCTTTGATAGGTCGCTAATTGTCGTGACAATCAAATTTGCAACGATTAGAATTGGTCGAGCAAAGCAAGTTGGATTTGGAATATTGAAAATTCGTTACGTCAATTTCATTAAGCGTTTTCTGCGTGTTTCTATTTTATAAATCAAAACGATACTTCTGGAAATAGTACGGATATTTTCTAATTCATAATTTAATCAATCATCAACATTTTAGTTAAAATATGTTATCTCCCTCTAACGTAATATACCATTGTAAAGGTAGCAGAAAAGAAAACAAGATGGTGATGGACTTTGGAATTTGTGCCATTTTTCATTTAATTACTCCGTGATTTGTTTACGAACGTTTCGGTTTTTTTTTCTGTAAGTATATAAACGTTTCTACACACAGCGAAACATAGATGATTATCGTGCTTAAAAAGTACACTTAGTCGTACAATTTAAATCCTCCTTAAATTTTACAAAAAGAGAGTTGGATTGTTTTCTGAATTTGGTTTCAAAATACAAAATAAAAACAAAATTCAGTTCTGTTTTTTTATCGAAAGATTTTTTTTTCCGGCAGTTACCGATTATTATTATTAAGTCTTATCTTTATGATTACTCATCATCATCATCATCATCAGCCTATGATAGTCCACTGCTGGACGTAGGCCTCTCCTATTAACTATGTGTATAAACGCATTAGGAGGTAAGTAAATGCCCATAATCGCCACGCTGGGCAAGCGGATTGGCGATCGCAGTAATGTAAAGCTATGAGGACGCTGCTGCCCATCATCAATCTTTTATCAAATAGTGGTCAGTGACACTTCAATCCCTTAGTCGACTCTTACTTCACCCGAAGGAGTGACAAATGTATTCTTACTGCCGTCACCACACGGCTCATTATGATTACTATTACCATGAAATTACCTACTGTAAGATTGAGGCTACAAGAAGTACAAAAGATTCTAAACAACGAAACAATACACGAGTTGTAATATTGCGGTACAACGGCGAAGAATCTTTGCCGTAAGCTGCCTAATAGTCGAAAAGGGAGGCTCAACCTTCACCTACTTCTTACTATAGTGATGTACATTTCCTTAGCGTGCATTTATTATTTTGTTCAAGGGAATATTCCCAAAGGAATGTTTATAAGTGAACATAATTTATGATCACAATATAAAAATGGCGTACGACAACCTGTGGCCTACAGGAAAAGAAGCCTATGCTCTGTGGCCGATAAACGGCTTAAATTATGATTATTTATTTTATTTTATTTTTATTGAAACAAAAGTTTACACGACATTACAGTTTACACCAATGCGTCGTGAAACTAAAATTAAAAGAGATACAAATAAAGATACACAGACACAGAGAAAAGGAAAAAAAACATATATAATAATGAATAATGACTTACCATGTAAATTCAAATTATTCACGAAGTTACTCCGCGGAGATGGAATTTGCAACAGTGCCGAAATATCGGGACATGGTAAATATCCCGTTTTAAGCTGCGACCATATATAACATGGACGTCTAACGCCAGCTCAAAAATGCCCCCGATACCGATTGTTCAATTGTGCCAAGATGGGCAGGACATAGCGCTTTTCGTGACACCGCGCATATTTCGGCGCAACATCTTTGACAAATGTTCATTGAATATCGCCAATCAAAACTTTGATGGACCAATCACAACTATTTTTAAATGGCGGTTTAAGTTTTTATAGGTTGACATTGAAATTCATTGCCGACTCTTGTCAACTAAAATTCAGGACCGTTTTTGAAAGTCAATTTAGTATGGCGTGCGGCTTCCATGTTTTATTCGTTCGTAGGTTTTAAGTCATACTAATAATGTAAATATTATGACCATGTTAGCTTGAAAACTTATGTGTGTGATAGGTAGCGTACTTAATTTTCTTAGAGAGTGTTGGGTTATTACAGTTTAGAAAAAGGCTACTTATAACGAATGCACACCAGAAAATTGTAAAATTTTTGCGTGGAATATTATTAAACATCGGAATATTCATTAGTGTATATGAGACTAGCAGTTACTTTATAAATCCTACCAATTGTAAAAACTCATATATCTTGTGTCGCATTTATTTCCTAATCCCAGATATTATATGTGTGTGAGTTTAGTAAAACGTCCCACTTTGTCGTTTGCCATAAAGCCGCTTTCCAGTTTATTCATATAAAGATATAAGGAAATCTCGTCTTTATGGTAAGCGACAAAGTGGGGCATTTTACTAAAAACTAACACATTGTTTCTAGAAAATATCTTAAGGTGCGTTTAAACCAAAAGAGCATTCGCTGTTCTGGCGCCCGTTCTAAGAAATCAACCAATCACGTTTTGTGTACCGATCGAATTTCGTAGAGTGGGAGGTTAGAACAGCGAATGCTCTTTTAGTTTAACCGCACCTTAAGGAACATTCCCGGGAATATGATAGCACAGCACTAGCCCTGGCCGCTCGCCAACACTTGGCGATTGTTAAGATCTCCGACGGGTTATTTAAAAATGTGCATCGCGAGCTCTTTTACTTCGTTATCGGAGTACCTAAAGTTTTCTTAAAGACGGGTTCCGGTGTCTGGGAAAGATTGTAATATAGTTGCCGATTTCTAAGATATATGACTATGTATATATATGACATTAAGTCTATCGGAAAAATGGTGAGTCTTACCCTCATATTAATTAAGGATTAGACACCTCGTACATCTGTTAGTTCTTACGTAAATTTTAGAGAGATATACTAAGGAATGAGATAGTGATATTCACCTCTCATTCCTTAGTATAGCTCCGTCCCTATAACTTACGTAAGAACTTACAGGTGTACGGCTGGCCTTAATCAAACTCTGCGACCATATATAACATGGACGGCTAAGGCCAGCTCTAAAATGCCCCCAAAATGAATTGTTCAATTGTGCCAAGATGGGCAGGACATAGCGCTTTTCTTAACACCGCGCATATTTTGGCGCAACATCTTTGACAAATGTTCATAGAATGTAGCCAATCAAAACTTTGATGGACCAATCACAACTATTTTTAAATGGCGGTTTAAGTTTTTATAGGTTGAAATTGAAATTCATTGCCGTGATGCATTAAAGAAAGGGTGACATTTGTCAACTAAAATTCAGGACCGTTTTTGAAAGGCAATTTAGTATGGCGTGCGGCTTCCATGTTTTATTTGTTCGTAGATCAAACTTATAACTGTCAAAAGTTCAATCGTTGCCTTCAGTAGGCCTAGCCAAGGCGCTATTCTGCAAGCGTATACGATAAACGATAGGTCACAAATGTATGAGAATGACAGAAAGTGTCGTGACCATTTTCATACATTATTATAGTAAAGTGACTTATTGCTTATCGTATACGATTGCGGAATGGTATCTTGGAAACACTTGCAGTTCATGCAGCCTTGGTAGCCTATCTGTAAGATACTAGAATTTTAAAAAGAGGTCGCGGGCTTTCTTTGCTCAAAAAGTCGATATCGGTCTAAAATCGATAATAGTTAATATTCGAAATTCAAATGCACGAATCAATAATTTCATATTACGACGTCACCCATGGCCCAGTGGGATTTACCGGCCGCTTTTTGGGGATTAATCCAAGATGGCACCTACATGTCCCACAGCTTCGCTTAGTGTCACAAACACCTGCATTCTGGTGCATTTACAAATTGCTCCTAAGGCTATAATATTCTAAATATTTATCAAACTGGGTACGGACTCATTAATATCTCCATTTAACACTTTGAGCGCGGGGAACTCCCGAGGGGAGTTCTTTGTAGAAGTTCCATTTTAGCTACAAAGCGGAAAAATCACGATATCGGCTACGAGCGTAGCGCGTAGCACTCGTCCGCAATGAAAGTGTTAACGTTCACCGCTGGGGGCGCTTTCAGTCGTAAGCTACATACATACATTATTTTTTGTCTTTTATGTACGCTCTATTCTCTTCTTTTTGATCCCACCACTCCTCAATATCTCAGATCAAAATTCAAATTTATTACTACTCTCCGTACATCCCGAAGGCTTAAACTTTTCATTCCTCCCCATCGCACTGGTTTCGCGGCCAATAAGGCCATACGTTTTTGGAATGAGAATAGAGAATGCATTAAGGCATTAAATTCGCCATTTGTACTTTTTTATTGTGCAATAAAGTTTAAATGAATAAAAATAATAAATAAACACTTCTATTTTACAGACAAACGGGTCTTAATCGCGTAAACTTACGTTTAATTATATCCTGACGTTTCGGGCATGACGTTACACCCGTGGTCGCAGGCAGACCTCAGGTCAGGTCAGGAGGTGGTCTCAGGTCAGTCTGCCTGCGACCACGGGTGTAACGTCATGCCCGAAACGTCAGGATATAATTAAACGTAAGTTTACGCGATTAAGACCCGTTTGTCTGTAAAATATGAGTGATAATCGTGAAAGTTTAAATCAATATAATAAACACTTCGTCAGCAATAAACATGAAACTGAGCCATTAATGAGTCCGCTCTACACGCAGTGGAAGGCATAATAAGCATATGATATAAAATAGCACTCACCCAACAGTGACATCAAAAATATTGCTGCCCACGGAACTAGAGACCGCCATGTCTCCAAACCCCTTCCTCGCCACGATGACCGACGTGATGAGGTCCGGCACGGAGGTCCCAGCGGCCAGGAGCGTGAGCCCCATGACCTCAGGGGGCACGTAGGCCGTGGCGCCGGCCACGTTGGCCCACCAGACCATGAGGTAGGAGAAGAATGCGATCCAGACTATGGACCCTATAAACGTTAGGGGGAATAGATTCTTCCCTGGAAAGAAAAGGAACTGGTTAGTAAGGAATTTGGCGCATTGTATCGAGTGTTCGATTGAAATATTGTACGACATGTGTAGAATTGTACCTATAGTCCATTTCAATTGCCCGATGCCACTCGAAACTTTTGTCATTTAATTGGTCCACTACAAATTGGCACGTGTCGTCCACCGATGTATGTAAAGAATATCACGGCACAAAAGGGTCTGGCCATCTTTTGTTATCACTGATCTTATTGTGGACGCCTAATGACAGTAATGACTTTGTCAAGTGGAATCAGGCCTTCGTATTTGAAATGGACTTTACATACACTTATTATATTTTATTACCTACGTATAATTCAGTTAATATGTAATGACTAGTATCTTGCTGAGTGACGTCCATTTTATGACCAGGACTAGTTTGAATTAAATTATTGCGACGAGCATCAGGGTGCTTAGACAAGTTACCAATCGCTAACGATTAATCGTCAATCATAAACGAAAGGCAACCAACCGTCTTTGTTGCACTAATATGAAAAAGTGAATGAGAGGGAAAACTACGATACGCTACTAAGCGTTAGAGATTGGCAACTTGGCTAAGCATCCTGTAATATTTTATTACCTACGCATATTTCAATCATGTGTAAGGTACCCTACGTGCCCTATGGAATGGAAGACCAACGCCGGCCGTATGACATCTTGCTGAGTGACGTCCATTTCGTGACGGTGGCTTAAAATGGTCCCGTTTTATCTATTTATCGTTTATCCTATAGTCTACTCGTCACTTTCGCACTTGCATACTTGTTAGAACGAACTTGTTAGATTGTTTTCTTTCTATTTTTACATATATTTTTGTGTGCAAGAATGTCTTGAGTTGAATACAGACACTGTCATTATTAACCCCTCGTGTGTCGCGAATATTTTTTTCTAATATTTTCCTCGTCATCGTCATCAGTGCTTAGACATACGAAAGGTTAAGAAATCATAATTTATTTTTAATTTAAATTATTTATAGGTAATCAAATCAGTTAATACGTTTGATACAACAAGTTGAAGAGTCGTGTACGCGTGTTGGCAAAAAGTAATCCGATTACTCCTACCGATTACTTTTGTATGTGTACTTAGTAGTGAAGATTACAATGTAATTTGCAGAAGTAATCAAATCACTTCATGCCCAACTCTGGTTGCATTGCACAGTTTAAGACATTATTTCCGTTAAATTTAACTTAAATCACGACATAATTCGACTGAAAATCCTATCTGAATTAAAAAACGACTAAGAATTTAGCTACAACTTAATAAACTAGTTGCTGAATCAGATCAGCAAGCTCGCAACAAGCTTAAAAAGCTTCTAGAGGCTTCAGAAAACGAGGTTATCCCGCAAACTTCTGGAATATGCTTAGTAATATACAGTAACTTGGCAGCATACCGCTTGATGCCATCCAAGTTTGCCTGCCTGTTATAGTTAGTGCATCGGTGCGGGAATATCTAGGACTTTTTATGCAAATGTATTGTTGAAGTTTGTAATCGTATTGTATGAAATTCTGGCGGCAAATATGAGTTATCTGCAATTCTTTGGAGGTTTTGTTACAAAAACACAAATGTCGACGTTTTAGGGGGCCATGGAATTTTCTTGTACCTACATATACCTAAGTGAGACGTTATATGAGAGTCATAGTAGGTTTAATATTACATATACTATATAATCTTAGCTTACGCAAAATTGCTTACCATACTTACTAACCGTTGATTGGCTTGAAAATACAGTGATTCTTTATATTTAATAGCCATTTATTTAACCGTTTGATGGGCAAGACACAAAAAAATCCTGGATTCAAGCCTCAATGCCATTATACGAAAAATTCTGTACAAGAAAAAAATACAAAAAGATAGTGCTATAGGGTGGTCGTTTTTCAGACCGGTCCCTAATGTCCCTATAAGGGGTTAATACCTATATTTTCGTATGAATAGCATATCTTACATTTATTATTTTTTCCGATTAAAATATAACTGAAAAACGTAAGAGCTTAAATCCAAACATTCCATAAAACAGTCGCCCCTTTCCTCAGATTATATTTACCTACTTATAAGAAAAGGTATGTAACTATTTCTTGAAGCAGTGTTCGTTGTTATAATTAGAAATCACAAGTATATCGATAGCTCAAATGACTAAGAATTAAAATATGAGCGAACTAATTGCATGTAGGCAAGCTTTCTCACGCTAAGCGTTGATTCATCATCACGGAAGTAAATCAGCAGGCCCTTACCATGAACTCACGGAAGTTGTACTCGATACTACGTAACTCAGGACTAGACGAGTGCGCCGCGCCGGCGTCACGCCGCCGCCGACCTTTTTCGCCACGCCGCTGCCGCCGACTAATGGTCGGCGTGAAATCGGCGTGGCCTTGATTCAATAACAGACTTATTTCTTATGGGTTAATTACTAAATACTAAGTTTCGTATTTGCTTTATGTATTTACATAATGCTCTTATACATACAGTAAATAAAATATCAGCCTATCGAGTGTCATCATTCATCACACGTACCTACTTAGGCTCCACGATATCCAGCCTCCCGAACAAGCCCATTTCGGTTTTTGCACAAGCAACGTCAGGTTATACAGAAGACCGAGAGGTATAACTTGCCCCTCTGATTAACGTTCGTGGCCTATGAAGCATTTGAATCGATCGAGACGTTTATAAATAAGGGGTTACCTTTATTCATAAACAAATACGATACACTATTTCCAGCGGTACCAAGTAGACTTTTCCTCCTTGTGCCGATACCACAATGTCGTGATTATCAAGTCATCAATTTCTCTTTTACGATCTTCCGCCAACGGCCCGGATCTTTGGCAGCGTGGACCGCTTCAACAATCTGAATGTTGAGTGTGGTGCGGATTCAGTGCATGGGGCTCAGTCTTTTCCTTTTAAACTTTTCTGAGACAGTAAGTTTTTGCAGGTCTTCCAAGTTTGTGGGCTGTGTCCAAAGAACAAGTAACCAACAAACAGCAGAACAAGTAAACCAAGTAGACTACCGGTACTTATATTGTAGCGTCCAGTTCGTCTCCAAGACCGTATTCGAAACCCATAGCAATGCAGCGAGGATTTGATACCATTGCAGTATGTCAAAACTGTTTTTGGTTGCTTTGGGAGATGTCTTCAAGATTTTGGTCTGGAAAGGGCTTTGTCATCAACATCAATAGTGAGTATATCAGTTATACCACCCACGTTCGGTTCGCCGACTATAAAGTAATTATGGCTGAAACCTTGGAGAACTTGAGCACTATACTCATTGATGTCTGTAGAGCCCCTGAATACATACAACGAATATCAACGAAAACCATATGAAATATCTAGAATTTGTGATACAAACTCCAGTCAAGATCTAAGCTCAAAGTCGACGAATATGTGTACCGGAGACAGACAGCTGGTCGAGTTGGGTGGATCTAACTTTGAGAAAAAGGTCAATAGTAAAGTAGTGCCGGACAGCACAATATCTTCTCAATCAATATCCCGCAGTATATTTCAAAACGAAATTCTTCGACCAAGTGTTACTTAGGGCTCTAAAACGTGGTAGGTAACTATGGGCTTAGTAAAAAGATCACTCAATGAGCTATTTAATTGATGGAAAGAGGAGTACTCTACGAGATTGAAATAGGAATGGTTGAGAGCCGTAGAATAACTAAAAGCACCAACGTAGCTCAGAAAATGTGTGACCTGAATTGGTAGTGGGCTGGACATATTGCTCGCAAAATTACCGCTGGGGCAAGCGATTTCTTAAAGGCAAGCATAAACTTGTCAACGCAGCATAGGAAAGCTCCCAATATGATGGACCGATGACCTGGCAAAGATAGGTGGAATCTATTGGATGTGGGCTGCGCACTATTTATCTTTATGCCATGCTATGATAGGGGATTAGGGGACTTAATTTCCATCGGCAGATAATATGTATCATATCATCATAATATAACGAAGATGAATAAAGTTAGTCCAAGCCCAGTTATTGTTGGAAATACATATTATGTTAAGGCTTGTCCACGAAATAAAGTAGATATTGCCGTATATATTTTTTTTTAATATACTATTTTGGGTCATTTAGTTTCCCAATGGGTCTTATCATCATGGCCTTAGCGTCTATGGCAGACGATTTATGGTGTAATATTCGAGAAGCACCTTTTCTGATGACTCAATAGACCGACGCGAGACCGACATAGTCTACCGCAGGACTGACAAGGAAAGTTTGCGGAAATGGGCGCCGAAGCACCTTGGCGTCGCTTCTGTCGCTTATCAGCGAGTGCACCAAACCATGTCTCATCACAAATTTTACGACCCTCCACAATACACTTGCGCCACTCTGTTCGTTGTTCTGCGACCTTCTCCCAGTGCCGGTAGTCAATATGAAAGACAATCATGTCCTTCTTTGCGCAGTCTTTAAAGCAAAGCAATGGCCTTCCTACGCTACGCTTTGCATTCGCAACAGCACCAAGAAGAACACTATGAGGGAGTTGAAAGGGTTCCATCCTGTACACATGCCCTAACCAACGCAGACGTTTCTGCTTAAGGAATGCGGTTAAGCTAGGCAGCTGTGCAATTTCAAGGACCCTCTCGTTTGTCACCCGGTCTTGCCATGATATACCCAATATCTTACGAAGGCACCGCATGTAAAAGGAGCTTAACCTATGTTCTACTTTTGCATACGTCGTCCAGGTTTCAGCTCCCTACAAGAGTATGCCTAAAATAGAAGCCTGAAAGACCTACATCTTGGTCTTTGATGTTAAGTGCTTGTTTTGCTATACTCTTGTACTAAGCTTCCCGAACATGGCCGCCGCTTTACCGATACGAATGTCGACCTCCGTTTCGAGCGAGAGGTTGTTCGTTACGGTCGACCTTAGGTAGAAAAATCTGTCAACTACCTCTAACAGCGTGCCAATGAGTGTAATGACTGGGACTATGGAGGTTCCTTGTGCTAGCACAACGGTTTTCCTCGCGTTTATGGTCATGGCAAAAAGGGAGCATGTCTGCAAGAATTGACTTACCATTAACTGAAGGTCGCGTTCAGAGTGAGCAACAGAGGCTGCATCGTCAGCATAAAGAAGGCTGTCAACGAAATGATCCACACGGTTCTTTTTCGACTTGAGAAGGGAGATATTAAACATCTTTCCGTCGTCCCTCATGTGCAGATGGATGTCCTGTTTGTTTTCGCCAAAAGCGGTTCGTAAAATGAGCGAAAAGTAAATCCCAAACAGTGTAGGAGCCAAGACGCAGCCCTGTCGCACTCCCCTAGAAACAACGAACGGGTCAGATGACTCACCGTTAAAAACTACTGTGCCATTCATACTTTCGTGGAAAGATTCCACAAGTCGCAGAAGCTCAGGTGGACACCCAATGCTCTCGAGTGCTGTGTACAAACCCTCCCTGCTGACAGTATCGACTGCCTTATTAAGGTCAACGAAAGCCACAAACAAACTAAATTACAATATCGATACTATAATTAACTGTGAATCTCGTGTCTACAATTTTAATTAACTATTTCAAGTCTAACATTGTTGAAATCTGTGCAAAAGATTGCACTTTTTTGGGCGTGAACTTTTGCATTCAGCATTTTCGGAAGTTATTTTGATTTTGTCGACTTTTAAGTGAATGCTTTTGGATATTGGATTGTTAAACATAAAACAGAAGAATCAATTTACGGTCCCATGGTAGAACTACATGGGACTATTGTGTAACAGGGGAGACTGATTTTACGATGGCTACTTTATTTCGTGGGCAAGCTTTAGAACATGATGGGAAGAGAAAACTGTTATCTATAGATCAGATGGTGGTTAAAGTGGTCATTAGTAGTGTTTACTGAACGTTTATATTGTAGTTATCTCAATTATAACAAAGAATACGATCGAATTCCGCTTTTATATTCACGTGACCTTGACGCCGATTTCACGCCGAAATCACGCCGCCGCCGCCGACTTTTTGGCAAACGCCGCCGCCGACCATTTTGACGTCGGCGCACACGTCTACTCAGGACAAATGTTACTAATGGCCTGTTCCACAATCTCCAGCTAAAGCTATCTGTCAGATAAAAATAACACGCTCTCTTTATTCTTCCAGGTAAAAGAAGGAGATAGTGTTATTTTTATCTGACAGATAGTTTTAACTGGAGATTGTGAAACAGGCCGTAAATGTTGGCTAGAGCTGTACTCTGTAAGGTGATACAATAATACACAGTGTGATGCTTTTAAAGGCCTATTTAATATATTTTTTTTGACAATTAAAAAGTAGGAAAAAAAAAAAATCTCATCCGTTTTTACCATGTTTTTTAGCCTCCTAATTTTTTGACCTACCTACTACTACCTACTTTTTTGAATAAAATATACCTAGATATAATATATACAATAGGTGTTATCAAATTAGTTGCCAATACCTGAGGGTTTGCAATTGTGTTCGTGATATCCAACAACTATGAGACTCATATCTATATCACGAAAAACACTTTCCATAAAATTTTCATCAGCCAATGGGACCGCTTTGCTTTGTACAGAAAGGTGATTCTAGATTTCGTTGTAAAGCCCATAGACAAAGTAATTCGTTATCATGACACATATACATACCCTAAGGTATCGGTAACTAATTCGAAAACTTATGTAATACACCTGTGGGCATCTACAGGTGTATTATATAACAGCCAGGTGACTTTTGTCTTTCTAACAAGCAGAGTCCTATAAGTGTATCCTTTGGTAATGCGCAAAGGGTTAAATGTCTAAAGTATAAGATTGGGACCCTTTAAACAAAGCGTGAAGAAGCATGACAACTGACAGGCTGGTCTCCAGTTCGTTACCGCCGCGATTTGGGCTCCACTTTTCACTTACGATGAGGTGGAGTAGAGCCACTTTGTTTTGCCAATATAAAAAAAAGATTAGACCAGTTTCTCGTTACCTCTCGGAGTCCTAGTGTCCGGGAGGGTCATCCATAAAGGGAAGACTATGGGCGCGACCAACAGATACGTCAGCCGCTTACGGAACCCAGAGGGCCACGACATGTCCAGCGGCGTCGTATCCTCCTCCAGGTCCCCTATCTGGGGACAAACAAATGGACTCCCATGAGCACCGTCCTCTAAAAATCTGCGTTCTCTTATACTCAACTTCGGATCTATAGAAATCAATTCATGGGAATGTCGCCTTTCTTTCTACTCTCAATACGGGGGTTTTTCCTATCGAGGGTTGCAGATACGAAGTTGAGTAAGTATAATATGGGCGATATGAGTCAACCAACTTTTTTTTATCAAAGCCTTCATAATGGCAACTTACTTTATGTACAACGAGCAGGAGCAGCGGCCCTACCGTCACTGTCACTGTCACTCTGATGCCTTCGTTGGTGTGACAGAGACAAATCCCCCAAATTCGATGAAGATGAAGATGAAGATGCTGCTTGAGGTCACGACCTCAAGCAGCATCTTCATCTTAGTATTACTACAAATACTAGTTCAAATTACTATGATCTCACCTTTTGTATGTAGCTTATCCTGCACGATTAACTATATTGGATAGGTCTAACAGAGTAATTTTAGCGATCACTAGTTTAATCATTTGGAGATGAATCTACTTAGTGCCTAATAACAGTGCCAATTGATGGTCACACTTGAAGAATCTACTATACAATTAACACAATCTTAAACTTATCTCTCCTAAAGCATCTGTGATACTATGTGCGTTCTTGGTACATCAACTGGTTGTTGATTCTGCTTTTCAAACCCAAAATTTTGTCCAGACCAGCCTATTATCAGTGGCATTATTCCACTCTAATCTACAGTAATTTAACAGGATCTTATAGCAACTGCTATATCAGGCAGCCTGCTTAGCACATGATTGGCGCGACAGTATCTCGCCGCGAGATAGTCTATCCGTCCCTCTTTTGTTAATACTGCTAGTGAAGGACGGGACATCTATCTCGCGGCGACATACTGTCGCACCAATCATGTGCTAAGTCTGCTGGTCTCACCTCTTCTATAGCATCTAAATGTACGTCCTGCACGCCTCCGTTAGGCAGGTCTAGCGGTGTCTCCTTGGCGACGGCGGCGGAGTTCCTCGCTGACGCTCCCGCGCCGCCCGTCGTCGGCTTCGTGGCCTCGAGTAGCACCTTGAGCGACGCGATGGCGTGCAGCTGTGTCGCTTTCTCGTCCACTTTTCCTGTGGGAGAGGTTCTCGAGTGGTGCCCACGTACCAAGGCGCAGCATGGGCAGACCCCTCACTAGGTAGACTGATGACCTGAAGGTCGCAGGAGTCCGATGAATGCGGACGCAGGACCGATGATTGTGGCAATCTTTGGAGGCCTATGTTCAGCAGTGGACGTCTATCGTCTGATATGATTATGGTGACGACTCTGATGACTCTAATCTACTGTAATTTAACAGGATCTTATGACAACTGGATGCTTAGCCAAGATGCCAATTGCTAGCGCTTAGTAGCGTAACGTAGTTTTCCCTCTCTGTCACTCTTTCATATTAGTGCGACAAAGACAGTTAGCTGCGATTAACGATGAAGCGCTAGCGATTGGCAACTTGGCTAAGCATCCAGGTCTCACCTCTTCTATAGCATCTAAATGTACGTCCTGCACGCCTCCATTAGGCAGGTCTAGCGGAGTCTCCTTGGCGACGGCGGCGGAGTTCCTCGCTGACGCTCCCGCGCCGCCCGTCGTCGGCTTCGTGGCCTCGAGTAGCACCTTGAGCGACGCGATGGCGTGCAGCTGTGTGGCTTTCTCGTCCACTTTTCCTGTGGGAGAGGTTGAGTGGTGCCCACGTACCGGAAGGCGCAGCATGGGTAGGCTCCTCATTAGGTAGACTGATGACCTGAAGGTCGCAGGAGTCCGCTGAATGCGGACGCAGGAACGGTGATTGTGGCAATTTTTGAAGGCCTATGTTCAGTAGTGGACGTCTGTCGGCTGATATGATTATGACTCTAATCTACAGTAATTTAACAAGATCTTATAGTTCTAGTCTCACCTCTTCTATAGCATCTAAATGTACGTCCTGCACGCCTCCGTTAGGCAGGTCTAGCGGAGTCTCCTTGGCGACCGCGGCGGAGTTCCTCGCTGACGCTCCCGCTCCGCCCGTCGTCGGCTTCGTGGCCTCGAGTAGCACCTTGAGCGACGCGATGGCGTGCAGCTGGGTCGCTTTCTCGTCCACTTTTCCTGTGGGAGAGGGGTGGATGTAGTGTATTGTACGAGTATAAGTAGATAGGTTAGTCTGGCAATACGGCTTGTCAATTATTTATTTATTTATCGTATGGCATTTACACACTGGTTTAGACAATAGTGATTACATAGAAATTAAAATTTAAAATTTAAAATTTACAGTTTTGCAGATATACACTCAATTATAAGTAGAAACCAGAAAAAAGGCATACGAAGGGTCCACGGAAAGAACATAATTATTGTCTAGTCAATTCAAATTACAGAATGAAAAACCACCTTACTTTTAACAGAATAAGGTGTGATTTTGCACTGTTTTTTTAAGTATTGGATATGTTTTTTTCGTGGACCCTTCATATCCTTCCCTCTTTATGGGGTGGCAATATTGAAAATTTAAAATAATTTATTGGTTTTTAACAGGTAAATTGAATGTCATTTACGTAAACATAATTATGCTTGTGATAGGAATATTCAGCTTAGAGAGCATAAGAAAAAGCCAATATGATTTTCTCTGACTGTGCGAAAAGCGAAAAACCATTATTTGATAAAAGATTGATGATGGGCAGCAGCTTCATCATAGTGGACACATTACTGAGATCGCCAATGCGCTTGCCCAGCGTGGCGATTATGGGCATTTTCCTCCTATTGCGTTTATACGCATATATAATAGGAGAGGTTTATGTCCAACAGTGGACTATCATATGATGATGATGATGCAAAAAGACAAATTGTGGCCAAATATACCTTGGTCATTGTATTTAAAGTTGTTCTCCAAACTTTTTTTTTATCTAGACATTTTTGTATGATTTCTACAAAAGGCTCTTCTAATTCTAGAAGAAGTAAAAAACTCCCAAGATTGTTTCTTCATGCCGTTACTATTTTTTCACACGTTTTCCAGTTGAAATGAAAAAGACATTTTTTCTTCTATTGTAATTCAATTAGCTCTAAGCTCGAAATGAGTTAACGTTTCCGACGAAGTAGTTAAGTAGTTCTAAGCAATTACCTATATGTAGTAGCACCTTGTAGGAAGGCATATATTAAAAAAATCCTTCTGAAACTCCCAAAAACCTCCTAAGGAACTATTCTGAGTCTCAAAACGTCACAGGCAACGGGAATACACTTATTTTTTAGCCACAAAAACAAACTATTAACAGATTAACATCGACGCAATTTAAACTCAACCGTCATTCAATCCAACTTCGCGAGCAAACCCGCTTCTGTTCCCAACTGTACACAAAACCTATTATACGCGTTCAAAAGTTGCACAAGTTGCGCATTCAACTTTCCCGCACAAGTGTAGTTTGGACAGCGTCCGTCAGATCGCAAAATGAGATTACGAGTGCAGCAATGCATGCAGTTTAATGCTGCATTTGTATAAAGTGTTTTTGAGATAACTGAAACACAACATATAACTAAAACGGAGAGTTGACGTATGTACAGTCAAACGAAAATTAAGGTATATATAAAAAAATAAAAATGTTCAAATATATGTCGCAGTGGACTTTAATTTCGTGTAAGTAATAAGCACAGATCGGACAAATGTGCGTCATATTGTTCGCAATAATATTGACATGACTTCAAAGTTAATATAATATAATATAATAATTTATTTTCGTAAAACTGTAACAAGGTATACATGAACTATATTGAACGATAATAACAGCATTAGTCGTTGGACTGTGTCGCAGTTATTAACGCCCACTCTGGCGAGTGAACAGAGCGTTACAATTTACAATTATGATAGGTAAACGGGAAAAGAATAACAATACAAAATTAAACTTTATCTTAATTTTAGAATAACAAAACTAATAAAGTCTAAGCGGGATTGACTGTGCGTGTGTGTGTGTGTGTGTGTGTGTGTGTGTGTGTGTGTGTGTATGCCTTGGTGATCTAGATAAATAATGGTAATGATGATCCTTATCAGTAATACAGTTATACAATTATATAAATTTGATTCTATAAATAATTACATTTGATCTAGTTTTAGTTTGTTTTAATCAGATTTTCGACGTCTTCGTAATTTAACGTATTTAGCCACGTCACAAGCTTCAGTTTGCATTCGCGCTGCGTTAGAGGGTAGATGTTAAGTTGGTCGTTTATTTTATTATATAGGCTAGAGCTAAGATGTATAAAGTGTCGACTCGTAAGTACCATTTTACATTTTACTTTTGGACACACCCTATTTCTTCTTCTCCTTTTCTCAGCTTCTATGGGCACATAGGGAAGGAGGGAGTGTTTACGAGTTATAACGCTAATAACGAACAGTTTCCGCACAGAGTTTACCATCCAATAGTGGTATAGATCCTTAGTTGGATATCTTATTGGCAGGAATGCCATAACTTTAAGGACAGCTCTTTGCGCCCTCTCGAGCTGAAGCATTTTTGTTTTACCTGCACCTCCCCAGACAGTGATACAGTAACTCATTATCGACTGCGCCAGTGCTAAATACACAGTTTTCAAAATTTGGTAGTTAGCAACTGATCTAAGCTTACGAAACACATAGATAAGCTTGCGAACTCGGGCTTTCACAGCTTCAATTTGCTCATTCCACGACAGGACACTATCTAGAATGACTCCCAAGTATTTTATGTTACTGACGCGGAGAACTGGTAAACAATTACATAAGGTAGAAATAGAAGGTTCACATGTATGAGGTCTGAGTACGAAGGTTGGGTCCGGTTGCGAAGAAAGTTTTGGAGAAAAGGTAATAAATTTTGTTTTATCGAGGTTTAAGGTTAAAAGATTTTGTGAGAGCCACTTCATTACAAGACTTAGTGCTGATTCTGCATGGGACAGAGTGTTTTCCCAATTGCGACCGTGGATGAGTAAGGCAGTATCGTCAGCATAAGTAATTATATGACAGTTCGTCAAGTGCAACAGGCAAAGGTCATTAATATAGATCAAGAATAGGGTAGGTCCAAGGACACTACCCTGTGGTACTCCGAATGTAAGTTCCCTTTTCTGGCTCATTGTATCATTGATTTTAACAAACTGAGATCGGTTTGTTAAGTAGCTTTTAAAAATATTATAAAATATTATAGACTGTGCCACGAATGCCAATATTTCCCATTTTATTGAGGAGGATAGGAACAGAGACAGTGTCAAATGCTTTAGATAGATCAAGGAACACGCAAAGTGATTTCAGATTATTATTTAGATTTTGATTTATTGACACAGTTAGTTCCAAAACCGCATCTTCTGTGGATTTACCCGGCCGGAAACCAAATTGGTTTTCAGCTATGAATTTAATGGAATTTAAATAGGATACTAAGCGTATATTCAAAATTTTTTCAAAAATTTTAGAGAGGGCGGTCAAGACCGAGATTGGTCTGTAATTATTGACACTGTCTCTGTTTCCGCCCTTGTAAACTGGGTGAACTAAAGCTATTTTGAAAACTTCAGGGAAAACGCCAGAGGATATGCATGTATTAAAAACATGGTTTAGAACCGGTATCAAGACATGCCGGGCAGATTTTATTAGAGATGTTGGAACACTATCCCAGCCTGTAGCACAGTTAACTTTGAGGTTCATGATAATATTTTCTATTTCTTTACAGTCGGTGTTTAATAGGAGCATAGAGCCTGGAGGTACAATGCACTCTGAAAAGCGAGCATTGTGGTGGTCAGTTTTACCGACGTTGACTAATGCTTTTGATGCTAAGTTTTCTCCAATACTGGCAAAGAAATCATTGACTTTGTTGACTGCAGAAATCGGATCCGAATACGATGCTAATAATTGACTGTTTGACTGCTTATTACTTAAATTAGATATTTTTTTAATAGTATTCCAAGTTTGCTTAGGATCATTTTTATATTTTTGGAATTCAGCTTGCTCAAACGCACGTTTAACTTTTTTTAGTAGATTGTCACAAAAACGCTTGTACCTTTTGTAAGTGATAGAAAATACTTCGTTGTTAGGGTGTCGTTTAGTTTTGCGAAATAGCTTATCCCTATTTCGGATACATCGCAACAGACCTGGAGTAATCCAGGGCTTAAGTATTCTTTTCCTACTAGGGATGATAACGACCTTAGTATGTTTATGAACAACTGTAGATAAAGTGTTTACCAATTCATTGGCTGCCCTGTGGGCGTTTATGTTGTTCAGAATGGAAGAAAAGTCGGTTGCCTCCAGCTCAGAGACACAGCCAGGTATGTCAAGCCGCTCTGATGTACGTTTACCAAGAACGTCGTTTTCTCGTTTACTCTCGCAGCATAAGATTACAGGTGCGTGATCAGTAAATAGAGAGTCAAGTACTAGTGTAACTGAGGGCTTATCAGTTTTTAGTATGACATGATCCAAGCAGTTTGAGAGCCTGGTAGGGAAGACATGAGCAGGAAGCAGACCGTGAGAAGCTAAAAAGTTCAAATAAACATCAGAATTGGGATCTGGGCCATTTGGTATGATGTTAATATTGATGTCCCCAATTATCGCAAGAGTTTTATATGTACGTAGGGTGTAAAGGATTTGCTCCAGCGAGTTTAAGAACTTATCAATATTTTTACAGGATGGAGAGCGATATATAGCTAAAATAGCAGCAGCACAAGATAGTTTAATAATTAGACAGTTAGCATCATCGATAGGGGGTTCTTCTATTTTTACTTGACTGCTATCTTTTGAGTAGACTACGACTCCGTCGTTTTGACTAGAATGATTGCTCGAGAATGAGTTATATCCAGACAGAGTTGGTATAAATGGGCATTTGCGAAGCCAACATTCCGTTAATATTATTAAATCCATGGATAGAGTGAGTCTTTCCAATAACAGCTCAAGGTTATTAAAGTTTGTACTGTTACCGATGCTTCTTATGTTTACATGAAATACTTTTAAGGAGTTAATTTCCTTTATATGATTTTGACAGTATTCAGGAGAGGATATAAAAGAATTAGATACAGATATATCTTGTATCTCACTATCTGTTTGCCGAAGATTATCCATTATTAAGAGGGGGAGCAAACATAGTATTGTTGAGACGAGTGAGCAAGTAGTTACAGAAATATTTGAACAATTCTAATGTAGACGATGGATTAATCATTATTAAGATCGAATGTAATTGACGAAGTAACTGTGTGGTGTTAGGATCAAGTGTAGACGATACGTGTCTATGGTTAGTGTTTATGTTGATGTATACGTGTGTGTGTATAAATATATGCAAGTCGTTTGATAAGTGTGAGTATCTTACAATTTCAGTACCCTCGAAAAGAGAATGTATAACAGTTAGTTTGGCACAGTAAAATACACTATATAGTCAATCTTCATTAACCAGCTTATTCAAGTCCGACTGCTCATTTATAGGGGTCAGGGCTGCTCCATCTTTCTCACGTATAAATATCTTGCCATTTGTTACCCAGCAATATTTGTAGCCGTTACTACTTGCGAAGGTGCGAGCAAGATAGAATAGCCTTTTCTTTTTCGGTGACAGGTTTTCAGAGATGAAAATTGGTTTGTGAGGCCCATTTAATTTAAGGTTCTCAGTACTCAATCTGCTATGGTCTTTATTGTATTTTTTATACATTTTTAGAATTTTTTCCTTGATTAGCACACTGGTCAGTTCCACAATTGCAGTACTATTTTCTGAGTTTCTATTCCCGATTCGGAAGACATCCTTTACATCGTGGGGTTGAATTGAGATACTAAGGACCTTCCCTATCTCCGTCACTGTTTTTAGTAGTGCAGTCTTAGACTCCGGTTTCTGCAAGGGAATATTTCTTATTTCTAAGCACGTAGAGCGTGTGCTGCCCTCCAGTTTATCAATTTTGTCTTCTAACAATTTAATCTGGGTTTTAGATTCCAAGTTTTCAGTTTTTAGAGCGCTTATTTCGTCCAACACTTCTTCATACTTTTGTGACAAGAACTCTACTGATGAACGTATCTCACTGTTTTGCGTCTTAATCTCATCAAGCACTGTATGTATAGAGTCAATTTTTTTGTCCTGATTTGTACAAAACTCGTTAAATAACTTTTTCATATCAGACATGAAATTAGTCATTTGGTTATCCACTGTATTTGTCCTCTTCCTTTTTTGACGTTGATTCAAGGCATCATTAGTTGCGTCCGATAATGTATCTTGTTCGGACGAGCTGGGATGTGATGATATCTGGGGCACACGGAGTTGCGCCGGAGTCGATAATGTATGCTCCGGTTGAGGGGTGGAGGGTGGGGTACGCTTTAAAGGCATGTTCATTGCTCGCTTAGACGAGGTACCAGGCGATCATAAACACGAGAGGGGTAAATTGCACAACAGGTCAACCAAGGCTGGCCGGTATCGACGATTTCATACGTTTTTCGTTTCCGTCTGGTGTAACTTGACCTCTGGCTGTGATGAATGACTTGTACTCACTGCGTATGTATAATATTCGTACAGGTGGGATCCTCTTCACTTGTTATGATATCCTGGTATTAGTCACAGATTTTTAAGATTTTAATTTATATTTTTGAGATTTACTTTAATGTGGATTTATTAGAAAACACGTCTGATCTCCTCAGAGGTCAAATGAATAATTAAACAAATAATTTCTTGAAATTTATTTCGAAGCTTTAAGTGACTATTTACAAAGGTTTTCCTAGTCCGGTGTAGGGACAGGGATATGCACCGTAAGCTCCACGTGCGCCTTGGACGCGGTACATGCCCGCTCCCGCCAGTCGACTCTCAGCCACGCGGTGAACAATACATTTCTAATTAATTAACTCCGGCGTTCTAATTTAACTCCCAGACATAGCATCCTATAGTGGTGACCCCGACTTAGAACATTTTGTGCGAGTGACCGTGAAACTTAAAACATTTTGTGCGAGTGACCGTGAACTATTAATTGTGGACATAACTGTGAACTTTTAGTGAATAAACATTGACTGTAAATTTAAAATAAATACATTTAGAGTGCAGTTATTCTGGTTGAGTTACGTTCGTCGCGTGGTCTGATAGTCGATTCCCCGAGCTCCAGGGTTAACGGAAGCGAATTTAATCGGTGTTGCAGCATGTCTCCGACACCACCACCAATTCCCGGAACCGCGACAACCATCGAGTTGTCAGCGATATCGTTAGCAGCAAAAATTCCTGATTTCTGGCAGGATCAGCCGCGATTACGGTTCTTACAAGTCGAGGCTATTTTGGCACAGCAGAAGGCCGGCGACCAATCCAACTACAACATGGTTATTGCAAAGCTAGGGAAGCAAGCGATCCAGCAGGTAGCAGACATCGTTGAGAAGCCACCAGCGGACAACAAATTTGAGACACTGAAGGCCAGGTTGCTGAGTGTCTACGAGGAAACAGAGGCGAAGAAGTTACAACAGCTCATGTCGGATATGGAACTGGGAGAACAACGCCCGTCACAGCTCATGAGAAGAATGCGTGATCTCGCGCGCGACAAAATACCGGATGAGACCTTGACTTACTTCTGGCAGGGTCATCTACCACCATCGGTAAGGGCCGTTGTAGCGTCGGCAGACACCAAGAATTTAGAGAATTTGGCAGTTATAGCTGACAAGGTTATGGAGACGTTCAAGCCTAACGAGGTCGCCGCGATTCATGTCACCCCGTCGAGGCAGAGCCCGGCTAACATCGATGTCATAATGGCAGAGTTAGCGAAGATCAATAGCCGGATAAATGGACTGACCAACACTAGTGGACGAGGTAGGAGCCGCCGGAGGACCCGCAGTCAGGCGCGGACATCGAGTCGCTCCCGCACCCACAGCCGCGTTTCCAGGACTCCCGACAGCCCTGATTGGTTGTGCTTCTATCATTTCCGGTTCAAGACAAAGGCCAACAAGTGCGTGCAGCCATGCAACTGGAAAGGACAGTCGCCGACGGGAAACTAGACACTGTGCAGACGTTTTCGGCGGAACCCTGCACCACGGTAAATAATTATCGCCTGAGTGTAATAGATAGAAAATCAAATTTTAAATTCTTGATTGATACTGGTGCAAATGTGAGTGTAATTCCAAAGAATTTTAAGTTTTGTAAATCCTCGTTACAACCTGTAAATTGTAAATTATATGCCGCTAATAACACAGATATTAAAACGTACGGATATGTTACTTTAACGCTAAATTTGAACCTAAGACGTACTTTTAAGTGGAACTTTATTGTGTGTGACGTCAAACAACCTATAATTGGTGCAGATTTTCTGCGTAATTATAGATTGCTGGTAGATTTGTTTGGTAAACGATTAATTGATAATTTTACAAATATTTCTGTAATCGGTTCGATCATAAACCATACTGAGTCTTCAATTAACTTGATTAATACGGATAATAAGGCGTATAGTTTATTGCACAAGTATCCAGAACTGTTAAAGCCATTGTCATTCATTGAGGCCCCGAAGCACTCAACTTATCATCATATTGAGACAACAGGACCTCCCATATATCAAAGAACTAGACCACTTCCTCCTGATAGGTACGAAAAAGCCAAAAAGGAATTCCAATCAATGCTTGAGATGGGTATTTGTAGACCCTCCAAGAGCCCGTGGTCTAGTCCTTTACATATTGTTCCCAAGAAGGATGGAGAAATTCGTCCTTGTGGTGATTACAGAGCATTGAATGCGGTCACGAAACCTGACCGCTACCCTATTGCGAGAGTCCACGACTTCACCTATCTTCTTGCCGGTAAGTCCATATTTTCCTGCATAGACATTCGGAGAGCATACCATAACATCATGGTACATCCTGATGACGTGGAAGACAGCTATTATTACTCCATTTGGTTTGTATGAATTCCCCAGGATGAGTTTCGGTTTAAGAAATGCTTGTCAGACCTTCCAGCGGTTTATGAACAATACTGTTTTACGTGATTTTGATTTCGTGTATTGCTATTTAGATGACATACTTGTTGCTTCTCTCGCAGAGGAAGAACACGACGGTCATCTCGAACTACTGTTTCAGAGACTTAGCGAATTCGGTATTACTATTAATCTAGAGAAATGTACTTTTAAAGAGACAAAAATAGAATTCCTAGGTTATGAGGTATCGACTGAAGGTTTCAAACCATTGGAAAGTAAGATTCAAGCCATAAAAGACTATCCTAAACCAAAAAATGTTAATCAGTTGCGAACATTTTTGGGCATGATTAATTTTTATAGACCACACATGCCCCACGCTGTACAATACCAAGAATTGTTATTGAAATATATTCACAAAGCTAAACGTAACGATAAGACTCCTATAGCGTGGACACAGGAAGCTGACGAAGCGTTCCAACAATGTAAGCTTAGCTTACAGAATGCTGTCACGTTAGCATACCCGCTTCCCACAGTACTTATTTCATTATTTGCAGACGCTAGCAACACGTGTGTAGGTGGCGTGTTCCAACAATATGTACAAGGTACTTGGCAACCACTAGCTTATTTTTCCAGGAAGTTAACTGCTGCACAGGCTATCTGCTGCTATCTGTACTACAATTTAGGTATCTGCATGAAGGCAGAGAACTAATTATATTTACAGATCATAAACCATTAACATTAAGCGTTCCCGTTACAGGATATTACGGCAGAGACGGTAGCGCAGACAATATATGACGGCTGGATAGTGCGATTTGGATGTCCAGTTACATTAACTAGTGACCAGGGTAAGCAGTTTGAGAGCTGCCTTTTCCGACAGTTAATGAGGTATGTAGGCACAGAAAAGCTAAGAACTACGCCGTATCATCCAGAAAGTAACTCTGTAATTGAGCGTTGGCATAGATCTATGAAAGCAGCGTTAAGAGCTCGTATGAATAATACTTCTTGGACTACAGAATTAAATACAGTTTTATTAGGTCTCCGAACGGTACCCAGGTTAGATACTGGTGTTAGTGCCGCTCAATTAGTTTATGGTTGTGCAATACGTTTACCAGGTGAATTTTATTGTAACATTGATAAAAAGGTAACAGAACCACATGCTATGTTAAATAAAATAAAAGATACTATACGAGAACTTAAACCAAGACCGTTCTCACACCATAGAGATAACAATTTTTTTGTCAGTCCCGATCTTTTGACATGCGACTATGTATTTGTTCGCCGAATTGTAAAATCTTCCTTGCAAACCCCTTATGAAGGGCCTTATAAAGTTATTGATCGTAAGAATAAAGTTTTTAAAATTAAATTAGAGGATCGAGACGTAAATATGTCAATTGACAGGTTAAAACCTGCTTATTTACTCGATGAAAAGGACTACCCAACACAAAACGTAATTTTACCAAGTACACCACAAGCGGATAGCGGAATCGCTCCGCCCGTGCCTAGCGTTGCACCCTATGTTACACGCAGTGGTCGGACAATTAAGAAATCTGTAAGGTTTTGTGATGAGTAGACCTTATTTAGTAGGTTAAGTTTTTTTTGCAAACATGCACTAATTGTAATAATTTGTAGATTTATTAATTTTCTTTATAATAATTAGCGCTTCGCACCAAGTCATACATAACTATGGGAAATTACGGTAGCAAAAAGGATTCAGATAATACTGATAAATCCAATACATTGACGGCAGAAGCATCCATTAACATTTCCGGAATAGCTACCCAGTTGAATACATTTAGTATCGTTTTATTGGTGATTGTAATAATTTTGATAACATTTTTGTTGTACTACTTTTATAGTAGTTGCAAAAAGAAAGTGAACAAATGGTTCACCAGAAGGATCCAGGTCGTAGCACGGGATCAACAGCTGACTGCAGGAGTGCAGGCAACTCCAAGTCAGCCGCAACAAATTTATTTAAAAGTGTAAAACATTTTCAAGTTCAGTGCAGTGCAAAAATACCGTTGTGTTAGAATAAGAATAAATGTAATTCTATTTTTAGATTGCATACAGGTACGAATGTGTATTAGTACCTACTTAAGTACAAGTATACATACCATAATGATGTAATACTTACAACAAGGTTACATTGTGCTCTGTTATCACTCTCGAGTTCCAGGTAGTGACCGCGCGAAATTGCTTTCATGGCGCATTTATATTTAAACTTATAATTTGATTTTTTTTAATAAATGCAAGTGGTAACAGACACAATAAAAGAAAATAGTAAAAAAACATAAATTTATTGGTTCAATATTTGGAAAACAACTTTGTACACTCGACTTAGTGTATTACATGATAGATTTAAGATTTCTTTTTCCTGTTTTTTGCATTTTTTTAAAGAGGGGACGACTGTAGGGACAGGGATATGCACCGTAAGCTCCACGTGCGCCTTGGACGCGGTACATGCCCGCTCCCGCCAGTCGACTCTCAGCCACGCGTTGAACAATACATTTCTAATTAATTAACTCCGGCGTTCTAATTTAACTCCCAGACATAGCATCCTATATCCGGAGACAAATAGGTAATTTTCTGAAAATGATTAATTGATTAATTATTTTATCAAATTTGGAGTCATGTCCATATTATTGAAAACAATGACGCACATTTGTCCGATCTCGGGTAATAAGTAGAATTGTACTGAGAGAAGTTTCATAGGTAGCGAAACTTCTACAGAGAATATTCTCGGCAATTTAAATTTTACAAGCTATCTAATCATGCCAAAACCGTTGTATATACATGCCATTTAAGGTATATTTTTAAGCCTTGTTTACTCATTATGAAATACAATATTCTTTATAACACTTTTTTATAAGTTCTCGTGGAAACAATCTCAATGAGAATTTACTCTCAAATTCTCATGAAAATTCTCGGAAATTTCCGAGTATATTCCCGCAATTTTGAGAATGTTCTGCAACTTGTACATTGCTACCCTGTACTGTTAATAATTGCACCACCGCCCTGAGTAATGATAAATAGTTACCGTCAAATGCGCCAACATTGCCACCACGGGAAAGTTTGCCCGTAACGCAATTTTTTTACAAATCGGTTTGTGGGAGAAATTTAATCAGAGTTCTGGCAACTCCACTATTTTTAGTAGAAACTAGGTTATATGGGTGGCAACACTGCGCATCATATTTGCAGCTAACGTCAATCAGTAGCTTGTTCCAACTCGTTGAGTGCAGTGCGTTATTTGGCGGGCAAATTCTTAGTGAAGTTTCAAGGTGAATTGTGCAAAATTGGGAAGACGCTGGTAAGTAAAACTCATTTCATGTAATAAAATAAGATGTGTAGATTGTTTATCTGTTAATAAAGTTACTAAAAGCCTATTATTAACGGAGTTATTGTCTTAGAGAATGTTACCCAGCCATGTAGCAGCCGGTCATTGTAAACTTTGCCCATCGCCAAAAACGTCCTAGGGTTGTCACCTCGTTGTATTTACCAGCCTTTGCGAATAAAAGAGGTTATTGTTTTATAAACGAATGTTTACATCGTACTTTTGTTTTTATTCTTTTTACACTACGAGTATTATCAACAGACTTTAATATTAAAAGGAAAGTGTTCTCAATTCAAGTGTATTATTATTATTTGTATCTCTCTTTGAACACGGGCCTATAAATCCCGGTCTTATGATAGGCTTGCGCGGGGATACAGATCCAGCACGTAGAGGCCTTTTGGAGAAATTAGCTGTGTTTTACACCTGCTGCAACCCATTCATGGACACAAAAATAGATATCCGTGAACCGGTCCCAGCAGGCATATAGAGGCTATTGGAGATTATATGGCAAAGACTAGTGGGTTATGGTGATGAAGGTTGGATGTATGATTGGTAGGAGCTAGTACTTACCTAAAATTATAGGTAAGAATTATTATACTTACATTAATTATGTACGTTTCCTTTAATATAATGAACAAGAGTTGATGTTGATTTATTTGAAATTTAACATGTTAATAATTGTTAATTGATCTCAAGAATTTATTGTTTTCAATTCTTTTTATTGTTTTCAATTACTCATAGTACCCAAGTATTCTTCTATTATTCAATATTAATAAAAAAATGATCATCATAAGCTTTGTCTTATTTTATCTTAACGCTTTACACAAATTAACTCGAAAGTGACAACCCTAACACTTTTGAAATCTCAGGTGCCGTTTGTATGGGAAAGGGAAAAAACTGCCAGGTAACATTGCCCACTTGATTTATTCAAAAATTTACACAGTTATCGCTAAGCTGTTTACAGGAAACGGTAGGATTGCCCGTAAGCTAGGTGTGATTCTTGTTTCAAAGCTATACGAGCTATATTTAAGTGCAAAATCGACGTGGGCAATGTTGGCCAAAAGTCCGGATAACTTTACCCGCCCTCAAAATCGCAAAAAATATAAATAAAATGATGATTTAAAAATTTTTACGAGACATAGACAACTGCACTTGATCACAATATACCTGTTAAGCCAAAAAAAATAGTAGGCTTTCCTAGTTTTTTTTTGAGAAATTCGTGTTTTTTTGAAAAAAGCGGGTAAAGATAGGGCATTTGACGGTATTTATTATACAAGGGGGCAAAGTTGATGTTTAACTGTCGTGCCAATATTGAGACCTGAGCTAGCGAAAGATTCCGAAATTGAGCCACGAGCGTAGCGAGTGGTTCAAAAACTGGAATCTTGAGCATTGCGAAGGTCTCAAGGCACGAGAGTTAAACAAACTTTGCCGCCAAGTGTAATACAACTTTTTTCCCCTCAATATCGCGAGGAAATATGATTGCCAATCTCATCCAAATGTAAATTAACTTAAAGAAACCATTTAAAACTCAATGTCGAAACGTATCGTAGAATAGAGTTACTTCTGGAACTTAAATATAGCCAATGGCTTACAAAGTCACCCATGAGAACGACCAATTTAACATGTGAGCTCCGATTGCGCATGTTTACTACGGTCATACAGATCCACTTATACTAGGCAGTAGGGGGCTATAGGAATTAGAGCAATGTCAAATTACTTTATTCACAAGACTGTAAAAAGCGTTTTTACCCGCTCGTATTAAACGATAAACGAGCGCTTTACGAGCTAGTGAGGGAAAAAAAAACATTGTATTACTCGTATGAAAGTACTAATACAATTCCTATTTCTTAAGGTGCGTTCAGACCAAGAGAGCATTCGCTGTTCTATCCCCCGCTCTACGAAATCAACCAATCACGTTTTGTGTACCGATCGAATTTCGTAGAGTGGGAGGTTAGAACAGCGAATGCTCTTTTGGTTTAAACGCACCTTTACGGTCGGTCTAGAGATCTTATCACAAGAGCAAGCTGACAGTATCTCGCAGGCAAGAAATACACCTGTCACTATTTAAATAATACATTTAGAGTTACTATCTCGTTCAGCACGCCTAGTCAAGATACCATTCTGCAATCGTATACGATAAGTCACGTGACTATAATAATGTATGGAAATGGTCACGTGACTTTATGTACGAATCTGTCATTCTCATACATTTATGACGTGTCGCTTATCGTATACGATTGCAGCATGGCATTTTGGCTTGGCTTGTAGGCTTATGATGGTCCCGTGTTCAATCGTTTGTCGGCGTTGCCATCACGTTCTAACAAGTATGCAAGTGCGAAAGTGATGGGTAGCACGATAAATGGATAAAACGGGACCATCATAAGCCACCAGCGGCCCTACCGCGAAAAACGAAATTCGTAAATTTAGAGGATTTGTTTCTCTCACTCTAATGATGCCTTTATTTGAGTAACAGAGATAAATCCTCGAAATTTACGAATTTCGATTTTCGCGGTAGTAGGCCAGGGTGCTTAGCCAAGTTGCCAATCGCTAACGCTTAATCGTCAATCGTAAACGACAGGCAGCTAACTGTCTTTGTCGCACTAATATGAAAGAGTGACAGAGAGGGAAAACTACGCTACGCTACTAAGCGTTAGCGCTTGGCAACTTGGCTAAGCATCCAGGTTCTAACAAACGGTAAACGGCAAAGGCGTCCCCATCAGGCCATCATAAGCCACCAGCAGGTGTCAAGTATCCGGTCGAATTTTTTTTTGCTCCATGCCTGCACATATTAAAAACGTCTAAATTTAGCACACATTCTGCATTTTAAAATAAACCCCCAAATCCCACTATTATTAGGTTTGCTAAATAAACACCGATCGATGGCGGGTCAAGGCGGGGCGAGCATGCCCTATTTTACCGCCCAAATGCCGACTCGGCAAAGGTGAAGTTTATTAACGCGTTATTCTTGCTTTTTTAGGGTTCCGTAAAGATAATAGAAAGGAATTGGCATAGCTATCATCATCATTAGCCTATCATAGTCCACTGCTGGACATAGGCCTCTCCTATTAACAGAGATCGGACAAATGTGTCTCATCGTTCGCAATAATATGGACATGACTACAAAGTTGATTAAATGAATAATTACACGAATCATTTCTTTAAATTGGATTTCGAGTGTTTAAGGTTAATGTTTATATAGGTTTTCATGTTACCATTGTCAAATAGGTAATTTTCTGAAAATGAATAAATTATTAATTATTCAATCAAATTTGGTATCATGTCCATATATATTATTGCTAACAATGACGCACTTTTGTCCGATCTCTGCCTATTAACTATGCGTATGGACGCTTTAGGAGGCAAATGCCCATAATTGCCACGCTGGGCAAGCGGATTGGCGATCGCAGTAATATGTCCACTATGATGACGCTGCTGCCCATCATCAACCTTTTATCAAATAATGGTCGGTGACACTTAAATCCTTTAGTTGACTCTTCGACACCCGCAGGAGGAGATGGGGCGGTGACAAATGTATTCTTACTGCCGTCACCACACGGCTTATCTATCACTGGCATAGCTATCACTGACTAACCGTCAGTATATCCATAAGTTTGTAACAATTATTTAACTAGGATTTTTTTAAACAATTTACTCGGATAATATTGCAATTTTGAATGTAAGTAAAGCCCATTTATTCTTAGTTGTCTTATTTACCAAACAAATTTCTAACCTTTCTTCATTAAAATAACTTGCCTAAAATACCGTCTCAGGTATCTTGGTGTACGTATTATAGGCAAACATAGCAGTGTAAGGACAAAAAAGTTTAAGTATTGGGAGGTTAGAAAGTTCTTGTCTAAATAAATTTCTTAACCCTTAAATGCATGACCTTGACAAAAATTTAATTCAAATGTGAATTCTGGCATGCTGTCAAGAGTCCAAAATGCATGATGCATATATGTGTCACTTTGCATTTAAGGGTTAAATATAGGTTAGGTATGTATTTGTGTTAGTTTTTAGTAAAACGTCCCACTTTGTCGCTTACCATAAAGACGAGATTTCCTTGTATATCTTCATATGAATAAACTGACAAAGCGGCTTTATGGCAAACGACAAAGTGGGACGTTTTACTAAACTCACTTACATTTATTACAGTAAACTTTTACATGTCAAAAATACAGTCAAATAATAAAACTAATTAAATCTAAACTTAGGTTAGGTTTTTTTACTAAGTATATTTATTTTCAAAACTACAATTTATATACATAGACTTGGTTAGCTAGATTTAATTTATGTATATAAATTGTACAGTTTTGACGATTAAAACAAAATCTTGCATTAGTTTTATTCAAATTAATAAAAAGACGTAACATTACCGTTTTACCATTGGGTTATATTTGTAACTACTTGATAATTAACAGAAATCTACGTCTTAAAATGTACCTTTAAAATTATTTACTTAGTTGTTCTACAAAAGTTTTTCGATTAACTTGTTAAAAGGGCAAAGTTTTTTTTTCAGGTGTACCCGGGAGAATTCCAAAAAGAAAAGGAAAAACATGGGATGCTTAAAACATTTAATGAAAGTTATCTTAAAATTCTAAATAAATTATGTAGCAGAATCTTACACAAATCGACCTAGTCTGAGGTAGAAATGTACAAATTGTACAAGTTGTGGAACAATCTCAAAATTGTGTGAATATACTCAGAAACTTCCGAGTTTTTTCATGGGAATTTAAGAGTAAGTTCTCATTGAGAATGTTTCCATGAGAACTTATAAAAAAGTGTTATGAAAAATATGGTAATTCACCATTGAGTAAACAAAGCATAAAATATACCTTAAAAGACATGTATATACAACTGTTTTGGCATGATTAGATTGCTTGTAAAAATTAAATTGCCGAGAACATTCTCTATAGAAGTTTCGCAACATTATATGCTGATGATACCAGTCTTTTCTACTTTGGGAACTCCATTGAGGATCTGATGAAAGACGCTCAAGCCGATCTAAACATACTAAATGATTGGTTGCAAAGTAACCTTCTAACAATTAACGTGGCAAAAACAAATTATATTATATTCGCTCCCAAAAACAAAAAGCTCAATCTCAATGTTACATTAAAAATAAATAACCAAAAAATTTGTAGAGTAGATCACGAAAAATACCTTGGTCTTGTACTTGATAAGCAACTTACCTGGAAGGACCACATAGGCAAAATTAAAGCTAAAATATCTTCACTAACTGGAGCTCTACGTGGAATAGCCCGATGTCTCCCCAAACCAGTCTGCTATACAATCTACAATTCCTTGGTAAAGTCTCACATAGACTATCTTATTGAAATTTGGGGCAACGCTGCTGCAACTCACATAAATGGTTTGCAACGGGCACAAAATAAAATAATAAAAGTTTTATTTAAATATGATCACCTAACAGCTACAGCAAAAGTGTATAAAGAAACTAAAATAATGAACATTGCCCAATCTTATACATATAACACATGCATACTAATACGTAAAATTCTGCAGAAAGAAATACACATCCAAATATCATTCACCAAAAAGCACAGCGTACAAAGAATAAAACTAAGAAATTCTAATAATATAATAACCCGCGCCCCACGTACAAATTATGGGAAAAAGTGTTTACTGTATGAAGGTGCAAATGTATACAACAATTTACCACCATCAATCAAAGATGCCAAATCACTCAACGCATTTAAAAGACTTTTAAAAGATCACATATTAAATAATTCTAATGCTTAAACGTAATTCTGATATTTAATTAATCATGAATAAACAAATTTTACTATAATATAAATAACATCTTGAATTTACAAAAAAAATATATATATTTAAATATTTTAACCAAAATGATGCACTCAGTGCTAAAATGTATATTTGATATTTAATTGATCATAAACATACAAATTAAATTTTGAATTTATGAATAATAATATATTATAATCAAAAAGCTATTGCCAAATTGTTTATAACTAATAAAATAATTAAAACGGAATGATTTTTTATTAAATACATAAATAAATAAATTATAATTATAAAAAAGGTCGATTAGAATTTTATTTACAAATTATATCACAGATTATATAAAATAAACTTATTTATACCCTAGTCTTCTGTATAGTACTTGTGCATTTCGCTATTCGCTTCCGCTGTTTTGTAGTCTGTGTCTTTGCAACTTGTTTGTTATCTCTGCGCGCTGTTGAAATCGCCTACTGGGCAACGGGCGAGTCGATCACTAACTTAACTAACCTAAGCGCGCCCCGCGATCACGCATAGTTGCTGCAACTTAAATACTTGACGGTATGAACTCGCCTCGGAACTTGCAAGAGTTGCAAGGGTGATTGCATGGCAGCACGCTGCAAACGCATGTTAGCGTATGTCGCTTCGCGCACGTAAAGCATTTTATTTTTGCTTACCCGCAACTGTTTTTAGTTAAGTAGTCTAACATTGTATTGTAATTTGTATCATAATTATATTTATATTTATTAATAAATAAACGCGCACTGTTGCGCTCGCCAAGATGTCATTGTAAAATATCGTATATTTAAATTATAATACTCATGTAAGTGAATGTAATGTCAAAGTCAAAGTCAAATAATTCTTTATTCAAATTGGAATAGCAACAAACTCTTTTGAATCGTCTAGATATGAAAACTACTTCCGGTTCGAACCCTACACCGCTGACCCAAGAAGAACCGGTAAGAAACTTGGCGGGAATTATTTTTTCAAACAATGATGGTACATCTTACAACTAACATGCATTAAAAAAAATACATAAAATTGATTTTAAATAAATTGAAATATAATAATAATAACAAGAGATGTAAAGTCTCTATAAGTCACAACATTTATAAGTAATAATTTATAGAGAAGTAAGGTTTCTCTCCGAATAGGTATATAATAATAACATTATATAATGCACGCTTGGAGATGTATAGGGTCTCCAAGCGTAAATTATCGTAATTGAATGTCATGACTTTAACAAACTAATAATTAAATCCTAAATTACTCCCACGGTGTTTTATCATTCATGTAGTCTTGTGTACTATAATAAGCTTTAGATATAAGTTTACGCTTTACAAAATGCTTAAATTTGTTGACTGAAAATTCAGTAACATTTACTGGAAGTTTATTATAAAATCTTACACAGTTACCCATGAATGATTTCCTAATTTTATGGAGCCGAGTGGCGGGTACTGCGAGCTTATGTTTGTTTCTAGTATTAATATTATGTATATCACAGTTTTTCCTAAAATTCATAATATTTTTATGTACATACATAATATTCTCATAGATGTATTGAGAATACAATGTCATTATATTAATAACCTTAAACTTATCTCTAAGTGAGTCTCTAGGGCTCATTTTATATATCGCTCGAATAGCTCTCTTCTGCAGAACAAAAATAGTGTTAGTCTCTGAATTGGCAGCACTGCCCCATAATAAAATGCCATACGACATAATGCTATGAAAATAACTAAAATATACTAACCGAGCTGTATCGACGTCAGTTAATTGACGGATCTTGCTCACTGCAAAAGCTGCAGAACTCAGTTTATTCGAGAGATTAGATATGTGAGGACCCCACTGAAGCTTAGAGTCTAGTGTTATACCAAGAAAGACTGTACTTTCAACTATTTCCAATTCCTCATCTTTCACAAATATACTAGCCTGTTGATGTTTTACTTGTAACAAATTTAATACATTTAGTTTTTTTCTCATTCAACATTAAGTTATTCATATTAAACCAGTTTACTACTTTCGAAATAGCATTGTTTACATCATTCCAAGCTTGTTGCTGTCGTTTGACTTTAAAAATAAGTGAGGTGTCGTCAGCAAACAATACTATGTCATGGTGGGTCTCTATGAGATGTGGCAAGTCATTTATGTAGATAAGGAAAAGGAAAGGCCCCAATATAGATCCCTGTGGTACACCCGTGGAGACCAAAGACCCCGGTGATCGCTGTCCATTCACATCAACCCTTTGTATTCTACCGCGTAAATAAGATTCCAGTAAATTTAACGCTAATCCTTTAACTCCATAATGGTCTAGCTTCCTGATCAATGTTTCATGACAAACGCAGTCGAAGGCCTTGGACAAATCACAGAAGATACCTAAAGCATCTCGTGATTCCTCCCAGGCATCAAATATTTGTTTAATTAATTCGACACCAGCGTCGGATGTTGAGCGCCCCCGAGTAAAACCAAATTGCTTGTTATGCATTAAATTGTTTACGTTAAAGTGCTTAGTTAATTGCGATAAAACTATTTTTTCAAAGATTTTGCTGAACGTTGGTAGCACAGATATAGGTCTAAAATTAGTGGGGTCAGAAGTGCTACCGGATTTGAATAAAGGAGTTACTTTACTATGTTTCATAAGATCAGGAAACTCACCACAATCAACACATTGATTAAATATTACTACCAATTCAGGTGCTACGATTTCAATAAGGGATTTGACGACATGAACAGAGACTCCCCAGAGGTCAGAAGTTTTTTTGACATTGATGGATTTAAATGCCTTTATTACATCTGAGATTTGAATATCGAGGGTTGCCTGGTGAAACCCGATAAGTGACAAAAAGTGAGATTTTAAAGTAAAAACAGTTTTAGAATGATTCAGTATCGGTCAATCTAATGGTAATATCAGATAAGCTGATTTTACATGTATCACGGAAATATGCCGAGTATATAACCCAATAAGTACTTGATTTCAACTATTAATTCAAAACTAAATACTACAACTACATTTAAGACTTAATTTTTATTTATTACTTAATGGAAGAACCACATAATGTATATTTATTGGTATTTAGTGCCGAGATATTTACACCTAATCAAACTAAACACACAATGTAGAACCAGTTACTGTTACTTACCCGGTCTCACCTCATTACGATTGCCAACTTTAAAGGATTTTATTACGAATTAGAATATGTTAAAAGCATTTGTTGGATTCTACTTTTACGACATAATTTATTGCACATACAAATTTATTCAAAGAGAACCCAACAAATAAACTTATAGTACTTATTTGAAACAATTCTCTAATAAAATATTATGTTAAGTCCAGTAATCGGATTCTCGCAAGAGGCCTTTAACAAATTTCTTTCAAATATGTCCGGGGAAGAACCCTATAAGTTTTTCGACGGCCCCATGATCATGCGCAGCCTTGACAAGTAGCGTCACGAACGCAAGCGCACCGCTGCGCCGTTGCATATTTAATTGAAAATAGCTGTTGAAAAGGGGTGTATTGTATTAAAGAAGGTTGTGAATGATTGTGTTCAAAGTTGTGTGATGGGTGACCGAGGCAGAAAATTAGTGCAACTACCTAGCTTGCAGTAATAAGCTGGAAACAGGTAATCTATTTTTCTAACCTAGAATAAACGTAGAATTGTCATATTTTACACACCGTGTTTATAGTAATGAGTTCAAGTAACAATTAATGTAAGCTATTGTAACTAACCGTTACCATGAAAAACGTTGTTGTTTTATTGAACTTATCGGTTTTTAGCACTGACTATGAAAAGCATTGTTGTTGTTTTATTTGGTCTTATCGGGTTTTAGCACTGACTATGAAAATAATTGTTGTTGTTTTATGCGAACTTATCAGGTTTTAGCACTGACGATTAATGAGACTTCGCGACTTTGAGTGATTCTTACGATAAAAATAATAAAAAGGTAGTTGTGATTAGTACTTTTGATTAAATAATATTGATTATTTTTTACGTTTCAGCGGGGCAAAGTGCCTCCATAAACAGCTTGTCCATGACTAGACCCAGTACTTCAAAGGCAATTGAAAAAAATGTAAGCTGTTACATGCAAAACAATGAAGATGGTAAGCTTCCATGGCCTTGAAGATCCGCACACTGTCCCACGTTACTACCTATTATGCTTATGATACTCACACTCCAATTAAAAAAAACAATTTCAGAAAATGACTCTAATGCGCTATATTGTCAACGACAACAATAGCATGCCAGACTCAAGCAAGTCCCTTGTGGAATACTAAAAAAAAACCGTTGTTAGGATCAATCGGTAACTCAGTTCATCATGCTTAAATTCTTTCCAGATAATGAAACTGACCCACCCAGCAGTAACCATTCGGATGAAGATCCCACACATGTGCCACATCCCAAGGACCCTCGCAATTCCGATGAATCGCAAATTGATATCACCGCCCAAATGCACAATCATAATAGTAAGAAGACTCAAGCAAGTCTTTTACAGACCACCCAAAAACAACGTTACTAGGACAAAGCCAACAGGCAATTTATTCCTCTTTCGGTTTCCTGAAATGATTAAACTGAAGATCCTACCCACGACTATTTCACCAAAACAAATAGATTTCGACCCAGACTTCACCAATGAAAGTCCAAATGTTTCATCCAAACAGGAAGACCTCCTTATGGTGCTGATTGATGAAGCTTTAGATCGAGCCTGGACCGCTGCAGAAGATGACCATTCAGCGGGAGCTCCCTACGCTCCCGACACAGACCCAGAGAACGACGCACCTCAGCGAAATGACTCCGGCCACGACACCATCATTCCTGAAAGTCCCAGTCCAAGGAAACACCAGGAACGCTCCCTGCCAACACCCGACAATGCCAGTCCCTCTGGTCAAGGCGAATGCACAGAAAGAGCCTCCTCCCACGTTCCAGACTCCGAAGACGATACATTAAAAGTATCAGAACCAACCGACTCCAGCCACAATGACGGCATGATCCGCGAATGCTCCGGCGCCTGCCCACAAGCAGAAGACACTGCTAACCCAATTCTAGACAATGTTTCAGACAAAGTTTGGGATTCTGTCAAACCCCTGAAGCGAGGCAAGCAAGCCAAGCCATCTGAACGGAAAGTAGATATCGCTAAAAAGCGAAAAATGGAAGGTAGCCCTTCCATAACCTTATATAACCCAAGGCATTAAGCGTCCTGCTAAAGTTCCAAAACCTCCTTGGAACTTCCTCGATCCTTGAAGCCTCCTTTGGAACTTTAGCAGCTTTCGCCTTTTAGCGATATCCACCCTCCACTCAGACAGCTCAGCCTGCCTACGTCGCTTCAGGGGCCCGACACAATCCCAAACCCTATCCAAAACACTGTCCAAAATCAAGTCAACAGCGCCTTCCACCTGCGAACAAGCACCGGAACGCTCACGGATCATGCCGTCACTGTGGCCAGAGTCAGTCGGCTCCAATACCCTCAATGTATCGTCTTCGGAATCCGAAACGCAAGACGAAGCTCCCTCCATACATTCACCTTGACCAGAAAGACCAACACCGTCAAGCATCGGCAAGGAACGCTCCCGATGCTTCCCTGGACCGGGACCCTCAGGAACAACAATGTCACGGCCAGAATCATCTCGTTGAGGTGCATCGCTCTCCGAATCTGTATCAGGAACACAAGGAGCTCCCGCTGAATAGTCATCCTCCACAGAAATCCAAACTCGATCCAAAACTTCATCAATCAGCTCCATAAAAAAATCTTCCTGTTTGGATGAAACATTTGGACCCTCAGTAGCAAAATCCGAGTCAAAATCCATTTGTTTTGGCAAAACAGTCGCAAGTAGGATCCTCAGTTCAATCATCTGAAAAAAAACGAAAGCAGAATAAATTACCTGTATAAGCAACTTCATCCCAATAACACCACTTTCAAGCAATCTGTAAAACACCCACTTGAGTCCCCTTACCACCACTACTGCGCATCTGGGCGGCGATATCAATCCGCGACTCATCAAAACTGCGAAAGTCCCCAGGATGCGGCACACATGCAGGATCCTCACCCGAACAGTCACGGCCTAATAAGTCAGCTTCCTCATCCGGAAAAAATGCAAGCACAATAAATCAAGTTACAGATCGATTCCAACAACAGTTTTTTTTTTCAACAATCCACAAAAGACTCACTTGAGTCCGACATGCATTACTGTCATTGAGAATATAGCGCATTTGGGTGGCAATATCAATTTGCGATTCATTAAGATCGGAGGAGTCCTTTTCTGAAACTGATTCTCCCAACCAAAGCATGAGTACCACAAACACAATAGGCAACGCAAAACAATAAACTATGGAAACCCACCATCCTCATTGCCTTTCAGCTTATATTTTTTTATCCGCCGTTGAAACACCAGGTCCAGTCACAGACAAACCGTTCATAGAAAAGCACTTTGCCCCGCTGAAACATACTGAATTATACCTGAAGAGTATCATGGATGGATAAGAAGCCTAAAAACGTTTGTTGGCATAGCACTTACTTTTTCAGATGAAGAATAATACCGTTATTACTTTTAGATTCGTCTATTTTTTAAATTTTTATTTGGTAATAATACCCTCGTAGTAACAAATATGGTTTTTTTATTTATGCGTAAACCCAATAAGTCGATACCCCTTGGTAAAAAATGTTATCTTACAGGAAAACTAGATGAGTTACATAACTAAAACATAGATAAACTTAAAGTGAATGAAATTGCTTTTCACAAACCACTCATAAAACTACGAATCTATTTATCAAAATAAGTGTCCGATGACAATAAACCTTTAACATCATTTTTCACGAAACTAGGTGTCACGTACTTATAGGGTTTCACCAGGCAACCCTCGATATGTTCAAAATTAAAGTCGTTACTACACATAGGGACGTTATCTCTTAATAATATAGTGGCAGCCGAGGGTGATGAATTTAAATCCTTAGTTATGGAGACTGGTATATCGGTGAAAAAGTGCTCAAATTCTGTTGCTACTTCTAAACTTGACTCTATAATTTTGCCATTAATTTTTAATTTAGGATCTTGGAATCTGTGCTTTGATCGACCAGTCTCCGCATTAATCACTTTCCAGGTTGATTTAATGATGTCGGAACTATTTTTAATTTTTTGGGACAAATAATCGCGCTTAGCTTTATTACAATCAATCTTAAATTTCTTAGAATATTGTTTGACGTGTTCTTTAAATTCATCACTCGTATTAAACCGCCGTTCCTCATACAATGCATACAGTGCTCGTCTACGTTCATACAAGTCCGCAGTTGCCCACTCACTAAAAGCAGATGCACCACCAACCACAATATTTTTGGAAGTGAATATTTTGTTGTAATGTTTCATAAAAATGTGAAAGAATGAATTATACATGTCATTGGAGTTAATGTTGGAAGACAGAGTAGGTAGCGTCTGCACTAAACTTTCTTTCATTCGTTCAACACGGCTTGTGGTTACTGGCACAAAAGTAATTTGTTTTCTAATGTTATTTTTCCTGATGGTCTCAAACGTTATTAATTGACCTAAATGATCTGACTCTAAATTACTGATTACTTTTTTATTAACAGGAAAAATATCAGTAAAAATGTTATCAATACAAGTCGCACTAGTTGCACTGATACGAGTAGGCTCCATAAAAATGTGGTTGAGTTTAGAAGACTTAAATAGATTCAACAATCTTGTACTTGTTGTTGAATTTTCTAAAAGGTTTACATTAAAGTCGCCGCATATAAGTAACTTCTTACCGCAAACTGTTATTTTATGAAGCACAGATTCCATTACACTTTCAAATTGCTCAAAATTACTTAAAGGCGGCCTGTACACACATACAACAATAAATTTATCTAATTCAATAGCACTCAATTCTATAGTCCGTTCAACAGACAGAGAAACAATGTCCTTACGTTCCTTAAATTTTAATTGTTTATTTAAAATAATTAATGACCCACCATGTATGGAACTAAGTCTGTTAAACGAACTAGCCACCTGGTGATTATTAAACTGAGGCACCACTTCATTACTTTTTAACCAATGTTCAGTTATACATAGAATATCAATATTAAATTCATTTAAAAAAAGTTCAATCTGCAAATCTTTTCCTCTAATACACTGAATATTTTGATGAACCAGGTGGATGAGTTTTCTATTATTATTACAATTTTCAATTAATTTATTAGAGACTAATTTGCCACTCTTTTGTCTTATCATTTAATTTAAATTATTGGTTAAAATTGGAACCAATTCCGAGTTCATAATTGATTGCTCAATAGGAGCACAGTTATTTGCCAAATTTTTGGCAGATATATCAAAACAATAGGATAGCGACAGAGCTATTTGTCTCTTACCATAATTAGAAAGGTAAAACTTACCTTTAGTCATAGAAATAATAGGAAAATAATACTTATTCTTATTAACATAATTGTTAATGTCAATTAGCCTAAACTTATTACTATAATTATATGTACACAGCTTGTACATGGTCAGATTTAAATTATATCTAGTATCATTTTCTGTCTTTGACATTTCATTACAGTATGGAAATGTAAACATGATAATCTCTTTAACTTTAAGAGTATTTAATTCTTCAAAGAATTTCATTAGACTATTTTTGTTCAAAACTCCTCGGCTCCCTACAAGAATGAGCAGGGTACTTTGTAAATTTAAATTACTGTCATCTAAAATTTGACGCAAAATATCATTCAGAGAAGCTGAAGGCAAACAATTGTTGAAAATGCGGGGTCCCTTTAAATACTTGTTCAAAAATGAGCCCATGTTTCTTCCAAATTCATCACAATACATAACTACATTATGTTCATTATGTTCAGATATATGTAATTGTGTATTGTAGATAGAATTATTACTACTTACATCTAATGGTAAACTGGTACACAGATCAGGTTTAATTAAACTCATTGACAAGCGACCACTCTGTTGTTTACACAAACATGACTGGCCGAGTGTGAATATCAAATCATTCATTGCCAAAGTATATTCATTTATCACTTTCTTGGAACTATTATTCAAACTTTCTAATGATTTTATTGAATCCTCTAAACTTTCAATTTTTGATTTTAGCAACTGTGTATCAGTTTCATATTGTAATTTACTACTTAATAATAGAGCAGAATATGCATTTAACCTATCCACTAAATTCACATTAATTTTGCAAAATTGCAATTTTTTGAAAAACAAATTATTTTGTTTTGTTAACTTATTATTTCTTTCTATTATTTTCTTAATCTTAATATATTTCTTTACTTTCTTACGACTACACTTCACTATCCTAGGAGTTGGGGAATCAGCTGCAGTAGTAGCAATTGACTTTGGGTCGGGCTCGACCAGTTCTTCGAACAGACTGTGTGTGTGGGCCGCTGAGATATTGTTCTGGGCCTCTTGTAACACGTTGATTTGTTCATGGGCGTCATGCAGAGCTCTCTTCAATGAGCTGATATCATTCAAGGCTTGCTCATATGTAGCCGAGCACTCAGTAAACTTGTCCCCTGTCTCTTGTAGCTGTACCCGCTGTGAGTTTACATCATTATATGCTATTTCTAGAGTACATAGCTCTTTCTTAAACTTATCTTTACTATCAAGGGCCGACAACAATTCCCTCTCACACTCTTCCCTTTCATTGAGCAATTGAGTATTCAACTCCTTGCAAGTTTTCAATTCAATCAAGGTAAGCTGGAGCTTGTCTAAAGTTTCCTGCTGGCGAGCTGCAGCGGCTGTGGCTCTGCGAGTCAGCATTATTAATATTTATTAGGAAAAAACAACTTGAAAGGAAAAACAAGACAAGGAATCGCCTACTCAAGCCGAGTGATAGCTACTTACAGTATACACATGAAATAATGACGTCTCACTTTGCCTTTATGAATTCGCAATGAAAGTTCTCTTATTTTACTAAATTAAAACGAAATTGGCGTAAATTACCGAGTAAAATAAAGAGATAAGACAAAAAACTAACACAAATTTCAAATTTATAACCTGTGACGGTTACAAATTCGAGTTAATGCAAGACACTAGCAAACGTCACTAAACCACTTCACTTTTTATATTTACATTAAATATACGACTTAAACTATTAAATTCACACTTAAAGGGCTTAATTTAACATTAATTATGATTAAATATGTAATAATTATAAGGGACCCGGCAAAATCAGCTGTTCATTCTTTGACAGCTCAGAGGCGTTTTTTTTTCTGTTGTGTTTGTGTCTGTTGTGTCTGTTGTTTTTTTTCTGTAATGTTCTTATGAGTTAAATAAAGATTCTTTACACCAACTTATGAAACTCCTCCATTGCTAGTCTGAGGTAAGGTTAGTATTTTTCAGATTTTAAAGTCCCCGATACGGTCGTGATACAGGACAGCACTAGACAGGGTTACTACCGACTATTTAGTATTTAGACCATCAAAATCCTAACACCAAAGTCACAAGTGAAGGGTATTTAAATGACACCTTCAGGAATTCTGTAGACCCGATTCCATACCCATATATCCCCGGCAGGGTAAATTAACCCCAGAGGATATTAGCGGCTTACCGTGTCAGACGGGCCGGGACGTGTATCAAAATGCGTATAAACAAGAAAATGTTGAATTCGAACTTTCGTCAGCAATAACAATAACTATACGTATATCGATACCTTTGGGTTCAACTGTCGTAAAGGACATTTTGGCGAAAATGAGTTATATATACAGTTTTGTTCAGAATTTCAAGCGCTATCGATCTGTACACTGAAAAAAATATTTACCAAAGTGACTTAGGTCGGCTATATTACGAGGAAACTTTGATATATCTAACAAATCCTTGCTATCAAATTTACAAAACTAAAAAGGTTGAAGTCGATACCAGAGTTCTGGTTAAATCAACAAAGAACATTGTACATTATACCAAACAACTGGTGAAATCAACAAAAAACTGGTGTAATCAACCAAATTAATTTAGTAAAATGCCAACATAAAAAGTTTGGTAAAATCAAAAAAATATTTGTGATAGGACCCAATCAACCTTAATTTCCGGTTAAAATTACGAAAGATCTGATAAATCCAACTTAGCATTTTTTTCAGTGTATTGTTAAAGTTTCGATATCTCTTAAAAAGTTGCCTTTACGACCAAGATTTTTTACTATGGAGTTGTAAAAATAGTTGTAAGAAAATGATCTAAGACCGTCATTTACGACCCAATCAACTCTTAATTGATCAAAAAAATCGTAGCATTTTGACGTCTTCTTTACAACATCTAACTTCTAAGCCGATTAACCTATCACTACGATTGCTACACCACCAGGTCAAATATACCAGCAATCTACATTATATTGATTTAAACTTTCACGATTATCACTCATATTTTAAAGACAAACGGGTCTTAATCGCGTAAACTTACGTTTAATTATATCCTGACGTTTCGGGCATGACGTTACACCCGTGGTCGCAGGCAGACTCAAAACCCGTTTGTCTTTAAAATATGAGCAATCTACATTGTTTTCATATACACGTCACAAATATAGGTCAAAAAACATAAAAGTTGTTAACAGGTTTCTAAAAAAAATTTAGTTTTTTGCTTCTCCTGAAATCCTGCATTTTGTCCTTTACGACAATTGAACCCAAAGGTATCGATATTATAATTACACTCACGTATATTTAGTCACTACGCGCGACATGTGAAGGTGCATTCAGACCAAACGACCATTCGCAATTCTATCCCCCACTCTACGAAATCAACGAATCACGTTTTGTGTAACAATCGAATTTCGTAGAGTAGGGGGTTAGAATAGCGAATGCTCGTGGTCTGAATGCACCTTGAGCGATTGAGACCGGACGTCGACCAAATTTCAACCGGGACGGGGGATGGGCTGCGCCAACGGCATGGAAGCCGGTAATCCCTGGTTTTAATGACAGTGATAACGGTATAGATATATTAGGTTATTACCTATGAAAATGGCGTTTTTGGTCAACGACTTCAGGAACTTAGATATAAATACACGTGAGCTTAACCGTTTAATTATACAAAATGTTGTTCTGAAGCTGAGAATAGGTATTTCACACAGGTATGTGTGTTTGAGTGCTCGTTGCTCAATCACGCGTGAAATACCTGTAAGATATTATCAGCATAACTGTATAGGTACACTCGTGTTGACTGCATGGAAGAGGATTTTGGAAAAAATGGGAAAATAGGATGAACATACAAGACTAGGTCATGTGAGCCTCCGTAGCCTAGTTGGTAGTGACCCTGCCTACGAAGCTGGAGGTTTCGAGTTCGGATCCCGGCGAGGACATTATTTGTGTATTTATTTATCAGTTATCACAAATATTTGTTACTTGATCATTGCTGTTATATACTTTTAGTAACACAAATAAAATGCGATGAGCTCTCAAGAGAGTCCAGATATATTATACTCCATACCTACGCCAGTAAATGGATTACTCCCTTATAATAGTTACACCCTGTATTAAATAAATAAATGTTTTGGTCCATCTTACACAAATCGAATAAGCAACGACGATCCTTCACAATGTCGACAGCATGTTGAGTGCAGAGAAGCTTGACGTTTCGGCACCCACGGGATTCAGTAAACGAAAATACAGCAGGATATGAACTTTAGTACTTAAGTTTACTAAATAACGGGAGTGCCTTCTTGATGGAATCTTGCGCAGGATTGCTGTAAAACTAAAATCGGCTTTTGCAAATTGGACCTCATGGAATCTGGAACAAAGCTTCATTAAGATACAAGTGCGATACAAATTAAACTCGAAACGATTGGCGATAAATTAAAACACGGCCGAAGGGTCTTTTTGAAATCGACACAAGTTACGAATTTCCTTTTAGCACGTGTATCGTACGACGTTTTTCAGTACAGATGGCTCTCCGAAGTTTTGGACCTGACGTAAAATGAGCCACTTCTCGCACTAGCGCGTAAAAAAGGCACCATCTGTACTAAAAATAATATTAATCTCTTTAAATATTTTCATAACAAACAAACGTGAATAGTAGGTATGACATAAGAAAAAACATTTACGTACAAGCTTTTAAATATAAAACAATTAATGATAGACGTGAATACGAACAATAGAAGGGTATACAATAGTACATTTCGTTACAAGTGCAAACAATTTTTTTTGACAATCATCCGAGTTAAAAAGAAGTTTTTACACGTGTATCGAACGACTTTATTCGTAACAAGTGCCTTAAATGGATAAATTAACACACGCGAAGCGTGTGCAAAGTTTACTTTTCCGCACTAGTTAGGAAAAATAAATTGCAATGTATTGACAAATATTACTTTGAGCAGATTTACCGAAGAAGAGACACGAGGACAGATTTTTTGATTTGTGTTATTTCTGGTGGATGAGGGTTGCATTTTCTAAACCTACTAGCCATTTATAATGTCGTACTAAACTTAGTGTATGGTGGGTTGACGCAATTAAACTGCAGGAGACATAATTTGAAAATGACGCTTATAAGTTGAAATACAGGGTGTTCGTTTCGATTTGCATTAAATTAGACAGGTTACTTGGGACATTAATAGAAGTTGTCGGGTAAATCGGCTATTGGCAAAATCGATAAAAAATTTGTACATAATAAATGAAATGATAAGTGTGAGAGAACCTTAAAATAAAATAAAAGTTAATTTCAGGTGAGTGACGGCGCATGTCAAAATAAGTAACATTGGAATGTAATAAAGGTTGCAATACACTTGTTCACTGTTCAGTCATTAAACTTATTTTTTATTAACTCAATAACAGTAAGAGTTATCTTACTAAACACGAGTTTCTTAGAGAAATTAATTATATTTGACCTAAATAAGCTTCCCTTAAATTTATAGCATATGAAGAAAAACACCCTGTATAAGTACTCGTAGATTCAATAAAATGCGCTAGCCTATTAGGTTGAAAGGGATGCAAGTGTACGTTCAAATAGAAATGGTTCGCGCTAGGTGTTAGGCGCGCTATAGTCTGTATGTAGAGTAGGCAGTCAGCTTACCGCAAAAATCGTAATCGTGTCGTCTCTCGGTCACTCCAGTAACGTCTTCGTTGGAATGATAGATAGATACTTCAATACATTTGCGGACTACAGAAGATCTACCGCAATTAACAATAGATGTGTTGCCTCTGTGTTGTACTTGCGAATTCTTACAAAAGTGTGACCTTTTGAGTGCTTGTACGAGTGTACTGGCATGGCCCGAAGATAGTCGAGTGCAGAGGCTGACTTAGTGGCTATTTAAGCTACGTGTTATATAAAAAAGAGTGGGTGAGAGGCTGAATTTTATTTCAATACAAGGTGCCCACGAGGAAAGGGAAAAATTCTAACAGCATATTCCTGATACTAAAAGAAGCAAAAAATGTTAAATGAGTTTTGGTGAAGTCTGCAAAAAAAATATTTTTTAAATAGTTTTTTTCGATGTTTTGAATGCCTTAATACACAAAAAAAGGATTTTTTTAAACAAATTATAGCAAAAAATGCACTTTAAAGATTTTTTTACATTTGCTAGGTAATTAAAAATGTTTTTCTTCATTTGATTTCTGTCAATTAAGTGTGACAAGACTAAGACAACATGGTGACAAAATCGTTTCCTAAAATGCGTTTATCATAGCGTAACGGTCTAAAACGGTTTAAAGAAAAAAACAAATTTTCTCTTAAAATAGATGAATCCAGAAAACTTCATATGACATTTTTAACTTCAAATTTGGTCAGAAATCCGCTGCCGAATTTTTTCCCTTTCCTTGCGGGCACCCTGTATAATTAAACTAAAATTCAGGACCGTTTTTGAAAGGCAGTCTATGTCGTGCGGCTTCCATGTTTTATTTGTTCGTAGATTCAGCCCCTCCCCCCGCAAATAAGCAAAGCGGTGCATACCTAACTCACCGTCGTGCATCGGGTCTATCGTATGTATCATCAGCTGGAGTAGCCCATGACGGAACTTGGCAGCCGGCGGCTGCTTACTGGGTCCGGCGGCGGTGTTGGTGCCCACGGAAGTCTCGCTCGATGTCGTGGCGTTTCCGTGCTGTGGGAGAGAGATGGAGTCAGTTTTGTTAAGGTTGCTTCTAATTCTGCTGATGGAGTACCCGGTAGTGGGTAGTAATCTGGGGATCTTAAAATATGGTCAGACGGCAGTGAATATATAGGCAACATCCTTATAATTCGGGCAGTAGAAACATTATTTGAGAATGTTTCTACTGATAAATATTTTATTTTATAAATATTTTATATCGTTAATAAGTAAACAAGGGAGTAAATATAACTTATAAGACAGGTATCTAATAAGGTTTTGGCACTCTTGGCTTGTGTTAAGATTGAAACAACGCCATGACAGCATAGACTAAACTTTATTCTTTTTTAAAACAATCTCGGTACAACGCTAGGTATTACACTGCGATCGCCACCCGGTCTGTCAAGAGATTATGCATATATCCCCCAAATTTGGGGAAGGTCTTTGTCCAGCAGTGAATATTTTCTGCCTGAAATGAGAAACCATGATGATAATGATGATGATGACTATTGAAGTGTTATGTTACACGAGCTACATTAGACAGGGTGTTTGCCACGTTTTGTAATCAGAATCACGGATTAACTTCCGTGAAGATGGCATCCCCCGTTTTAACCTATATTTTATAACTGGCTGTGGCCAGTGTTTGGGTTTATAGAGGTTCTCTCGCACTTTCCCTATATTTCTTAGGTAGCTGTGATAGCCGTTACGTTCCCGACAAAGTAGACTGTTTCGTGGAATAGACCTTCGAAATACTGGACATGGTCTTTGACTCACTTTTTGTAATTTTTTCGAACCAGAATTAATAAGACTATTGAGTGCCAAGGAGGCTTGAACACAGGACCATCCCTTATTTATGTCGAATTAAGGGTTAAATCATACTTTCGTCTCGTAACGTTCCTAAGGGAGACAAAGAGCCAGTAAATGTTTTTTCTCAAACTTGCAATGAAATGTTGGCATTACATTATGTACGTCAAATTAAACCAGGAAGTACCATCTCACTGGTTCGATGATTGAACTTGATATGTAAAGGCATTTCATAACTACTACATAACAGTACCGGAAGAATCCCGCTTTAAAAAGTTAAATACCGGAAGTAACTTGTAAACTGACTGAACATCTTGACATTTTACCGTAAAAAAAAGAACTAATGTCAATGTCACCGGGTAAAAGATTATCTCAAATAGTTTAAAAAAAATTGTCGTATAAGTATTTTTATTTACTATTTTGTAGATTCGTTTCGTTCTTTGACTTAGTTATTAATTGTTTATGTACTGTGAAAATCACATTCTATTTCTTATTTCATTGTAAGTTTGAGAAAAGCACTATACAAATCTCGGCGAGAAACAAGATTACAGGCCGTGTATCTCTATCTGGCCTCAGTTCCTTCTTCCAGATATATCTACTTGGCCTGTAATCTTTCGTTTCCCGTCCGTCCTCTATAGTAAAGTACTATATAGATCATCCATCATTTAAAGATTATTTATTTGCAAAACATGTCATCATAGTAAGGGTCACGCTCCATACAAAGTTGAGAAAAATTGTGCGCTGCGAGTTACAGTTTTGTAATTTTAACCAGAGCTAGAGGGGTCTCTAAATAGTTGTTTTTAGATGTGGAGGGAAAACCAATTCCCCCCCTGAGCGCGGGGGGAGGGGGGTGAATGTGCATGCGGAAGAGTTGCGTTTAATATTTTTTTACTAATTAATAAGGCCTACTATGGATTGTTTGGTATCATTTTCGTGTAAAACGGATCTGGAAAATTCATTTTTTATCATAAACATGAGCAATTTCATATAAAAATCTAGATTTTTTGGAGTAAAAGTAAAAAAGTTACCGTTTTTATTTTAATTTAAGCGTCATATAAGTATTAAAAAACAAACTTATCCAATTTAAAAAAAATTGTGTAAAATAGCATATTTATTGCAGTTTTTAAAAATATGCACATTTTGTAGTCTTTCATACAAAAATACACTGACAAAAAATATTACCTGACGCGTACCTCCAACAAAAACCTCCGCGTAATCTCAAAAAAGAGACTTTTGTGCCGGCAACTGCTCATAGATTATACATATTTTTGTGCTTACATATTATTGTTCATATTACAAGTTATTGATACGAAAGTAAATTGAATATTTTCTGATCTTCTTTTTTTAAATAACCTAAGATTATTAAGATTTTATTTGTTCAGATTCTATGTTTAGATTTTATCGATTATTGTATACCGCGTGTAGGTATATTATATATCTGGTCTATCTGATTACATGTATGATATATAGTATCTGATCATATGAATCGGAATGGGTAATCATTTTTACAAGTGTCATTAGGTAATGATCTCATTACCAAAGACGATAAATGTAATGTTCACTAATCGGGACTAAACAACTAACCCAGTTCACCCACGTTAAAAGTTTATATCATATGAAATTTGACAATCAATTGTTAAACGTTTACTTCATAAATCATCGATTCGTTATTGCCATATCAGCCGAAAGACGTCCACTGCTGAACGTAGGCCTCCCCCAAAGATTGCTCTGGTCTTGGAGTCGGATTGTCATAGTGGTGCTTTCGGACAAACACCTCAACATTTCGACATAGCGGTAGTCTACTTGGTACCGTTAAAGAGACTGTAGTACTGCCCAGAGTTTCGATGAAATCGAAGGCCTTGGGGGTTACCATGACGTACTAATGCGATTCAGTTTAGGTTCTGGGAAAGGGGCAGTGATACACGACTCGTATAGCCTTGTCACTTTCTCTCGACCTAAATTAAACCGCATTAGTACCATGTTCATCTTAAGACCAACTCGCTCGGAGGCTTTACTGAGACCAACGAGCATAGTACTTAAGTCCTCCAAGGTTTCAGCCAAGACTACTATATCGTCAGCGAATCGAAGGTGAGTGAGGTACTCGCCGTTTATGTTGATACCCAGCCTTCTCCAGTCCAGAGTCTTAAAGACATCCTCCAGTGCAGCGGTAAACAGCTTAGGGGAGATGACATCTCCCTGCCTAACTCCCCGCTGCAGCAGAATAGGCTTCGAGCTCTGGTCTTGGAGTCGGACTGACATTGTGGCGCTCTCGTACAAACACTTCAACACCTCGATATAGCGGTAGTCGACTTGGCACCGTTGGAGAGACTGTAGTACTGCCCAGGTTTCGATCGAATCGAAGGCTTTCTCGTAGTCCACAAACGCTAAATAGAGGGGCAGGTTATATTCTTCGGTCTTCTGTATAACCTGGCGAAGCGTATGGATGTGGTCTACGGTACTAAAGCCTCTTCGGAACCCGGCTTGTTCGGGAGGCTGGAAGTCATCAAGCCTGCGTGCAAGACGATTCGTAATGACTCTTGAAAACATCTTTTAAATATGGCTCGGAAGTGAGATTGATCAGTAGTTCTTTAATAAGGCGTTGTCACCTTTTTTCAAGAACAGTACCACCACTCTTCTGTTCCATGCCTAAGGCGTTCTCCCTTCCGGAGTTGAACAACTTCTGAAGGGCCATAAGGATTGGTTTACCACCTGGCTTCAGATGCTCAGCTATAATTCCGTCTTCCCCAGACGCTTCTGTTCCATGCCTAAGGCCTTCTCCCTTCTGGAGTTGAACAACTTCTGAAGGGCCATAAGGATTGGTTTACCACCTGGCTTCAGATGCTCAGCTATAATTCCGTCTTCCCCAGACGCCCTGTTATTTTTGAGCTGTTCAAGAGCCATTCTAATATCACATAGGCTGATGTCTCGGATATCCTCTGTATAGTGCCGGGTCAGTCACTTACTTCATAAGAAATTTATCAATTATCAAATTCCGTGTGAAATAAACGTTTAACCCAGGTTGCTTGGTTAACCCAGGTTGATGCAATTTGCCCTAATAGACATTATGGAGTATTTTGTTTACGCAAAATCGGTAAATTCCCGCAGTAGAAACGTACTGTCAACAATAAGTCAAAGCAACGTCCCTTTTTTATTCGAGGCACGCGACAGGTGCAATTTTTTTACAACTTATTTTTGCATGGAAAGTTACAAAAAGTATATATTTTTAAGAACTACAATAAATATGCTATATTGTAGTATTTTTTTTTTATCATATATTTATTTGGTAATACTTATATAACGCAACAATCAAAATAAAAACGGTGATTATTTTACCTTTATACCAATAATTATTTTTTATGTATGGAAATCCTCATGTTTATTATCAAAAATGAATTCCCCGTGTCTGATTTATATGAAAATGATACCAAACAATGAATAGTAGGCCTAAATATTAGACGAAAAATTTTTAAACATAACCCTTCCGTTTGCACATTCACCCCCTCCCCCCTCGTTCAGGGGGGGAATTGGTTTTCCCTCCACATCTAAAAATATTTATTTTTACACCCTCTAGCTCTGGTAAAAATTACAAAACTGTAACTCACAGCGCACAATTTTTTCCATTTGGACCTCTACTATCAATAACAATACAGTTATAAATACATCATGGACAAGTAGATTACTCCTTTAGGGATTGCTCACACAATATAATAGATCGGGGTCCGACCCATTTTGAGTTTTCCTGATATCGCGGCCACGTGATATTTCCTAAATTAAATTAATTATCGAGCGCAACGTTCCGGACCCAGCCAGGTTGACTTACAATAGTCAACCTTTATGATACACGTAGGAAAACGAAACCGGTAATGTCAGAATTACATTTTTATCCGAGATATATACGGCACAGTCGCCATCAGATAGCTATGAAAAGATATTCATCGAATAAAAAAATATTAAAACCTAAGGACTTCAACCGGTATCTCTAAGATCCCATCATCAGATACCGGGTTGAGGCCAACAGGACCTTCAAGGGGTTATACCCGTTTTATTAAAAAATATATATTGTCGATTCGCGATTTTTAGTGATACAGTGAAACAGTTCAATTGAGAACCTCCTCCTAGTTTTAAGGTTGATCATTGTTTATTGTTTGTTTGCTTAATAGACATCATTACAGCTTAACCCAATGCGTTGTATGACAAAGTACAGTAAAAACAAACTAAGAAAATTTAATGACATACATATAATTAATTAATATCCTCGCAGAACTTCAATAAACGGGATTTCAATGTAATGATGGCTTCTAATGAAATAAGTCGCAGTAAGGTACAATAGTTAAAAGTTTGTTCAATATGCAATAGTTAATAGTTATAACCCAGTCTAAGAATTCAACTGGAATTATTAAATATTTGCATTTTTTATAGGCATGCAAGCATAAATTAGAAATGAATCCTATCCTACCAACCGCGCCAACTACTTCAATGTAATAAGGTATAATACACACCAAAGGCGCCTGCGTGTCAAGTTCAGAAAATGACATGCTTCATTAAACCTTACACGTGTCCAACCTTCAACGCAAAATACGAAGCTTGTGTACCCAATTGTATGCATAAACGGTCAAAGGTCTTGCATGCCGCCATTTTGAATTGTAATTAGCGTTAATTAACGATAAATGGGTGCTCGTTAGTGTTGTGGTCTGTTTGTGATATTAAATGGACTCGTTTATGGACTCGTTTGCTGACCTTGATATTGTGTAGTATTTACAACTAGGTCTCGTTTGTTTGGCAACGATGGATCTTTGGGATCGATATTTATTGAGGCCAGTTAACTTTTTGTCGGTCTCTTATATTTGCAAGGGAAATTAAGCCCTAAAAAACTATAAATATTAGATATCATAAGACAAAGAAAAAAGACCAAGATCACCAACGTTAGAGGTGGGAATCGAGCCCACGTACTCAGCTTTCGCGGCTGATGCCAGTAGGCTTAGCCAAGATTAGGGTAGGCTCCCGGTTCTGGCTTTTTGTACAAGTACATTACCGGCCCCCGTCTGGTGACGGCAGTAAGAATACATTTGTCACCAGGTCACCACCCCAACTCCTCCTGCGGGTGTCGTAAGAGTCGACTAAGGGATTGAAGTGTCACTGACCATTTTACAAGATTGATGATGGGCAGCAGCGTCATCATAGTGGACACATTACTGCGATCGCCAATCCGCTTGCCCAGCGTGGCTATTATGGGCGTTTACCTCCTAATGCGTCTATACGCATAGTTAATAGGAGAGGCCTACGTCCAGCAGTGGACTAACATAGGCTGATGATGATGATGACAGTACCGGAACCATACAAATTCAGATCCGGGACCCTTCCCTAGCCAAGATGTATATGATAAGGGATAAGTCACATGACCATAATAATGTATGGAAATGGTCACCCGATTTTTGCAGGCCCACGACGTAATTTTCATATTAGTCATTCGAAGAACGGGTTGATCTGTGTAGTCGTATCAAGACAGTATCACGTCAATAACAAATCAAGCTGACTTTGTCACACTTTGAACAAGTCTGATGAATGGTAAGCCAAGTGGCCACTCAAACATTAGCATAACAATGAATTATTAATGAGATCTAACAAAGCGAGACAATCGCACGTTTTTGCGCGATTTGCCACCATCCTGCGAAATGTCCCGCGAAATCGCACTCACTGCGATATCGCATATTTGAGATGATTAAAATGATTTCATTTGACAATGAGTTGTTTTCAAATATAATATACAGGGTGTCCTTTGAGACGTAATCAGTTTCAAAAAATTTAGCTCCAATAGTAACTGTTGTCTGTTTTTACCGAGACTCGGGGCTTTCAGATGCCAGTTGTTAGCGGAGTTAAAAAAATGGGATAACATTAATTTCTAAGATGTCCCAAAATATTTTAAAGATATCGTGTATCGTGTAATCGCCACTTTTCTCAGTTTTGCACCACCTACTATCAACTTTTACTTTTTTATCTCCTCTACCCAAAGGTTGTCTGGAAGAGATCGCTCTTTAGCGACAAGACCGCCTTTTGTTTACCTCTTCCAAACATGTACTTTTATTGTTTGTTTTGTATTTGTCTCTGAGGTGCAATAAAAAGTTTTTGTATTGTATTGTTGTTAATTATTAAGTTATACACTTACTTATTGCCACTACACAAAGAGTTTCGAAATAATTAATTAAATTGTCGAAAATCCCGATACGTAGGATATTTCCTCGGCCACTGAAAACCATTCTCTCACATATATTCAAATTCAAAATTCTTTATTTTATAAGAAACAATAGGTACAATGATTTATGTGATAGAGTTGCCCTGTGAGCAATAATGCCTGTGTTAGGAGACTCCGCTCTTCCTAGGTTAATATTAAAGTTATTTCTAAAACATTCGTTACAATTTTATTAATTTGAATAGTATAAGTCATACTAAGAAACTTTTCTAACAGGGCCTCTATACAACCCATAAATCGCTTTTTCGGGGTTTCACTATTCGGGGTTTCGGGGTTGGTTCCGTAGTAACAGGTGCTGGAATAATTAGTGAAGACCCTGCTGACTTTCCATTATGTATACTTAATTTAAAAAATCCGACTTATTTGTCGAAATATCAGATTAGGTTTTGCGTTTTATAATTGCACGAAAACTTCATCATCATCATCATCATCATGTCACTGCTGAACATAGGCCTCCCCCAAAGATTGTCACAATGACCGGTCCTGTGCCACCCGCATCCAGCGGACTCCTGCGACCTTCACCAGGTCATCAGTCCACCTCGTGGGGGGCCTACCCACGCTGCGCCTTCCGGTACGTGGCCGCCACTCGAGAACCTTCCCGCCCCAACGGCCATCGGTCCTACGCGCAGTGTACGAAAAACCAAACCTTACTAAAAATCAATTACGCTTTAATCGTAAAGACTACTTGTAATTTAAAGTCACCTTAAAATAACGGTGCATACCTACTACTAAAACCTACGTTTATTTACGTAATATTAACACGCTACGCTGTTTATAAAATTTTCTCCGTGCATTTCTAGTCCACTCTGCAAATAGCCTCCTAATTCATGTCATTCAATCCAACAATAAACTCCGAGGATTCGAGAATAGAGCCTCAGAATGCTTCGCGAACCGATCCATCTGAATATTTTATGTCCCCTGTTGTGTTATGAGCTCAGTGGCTGTGAAGTTACGTTCGAGGTTCTGAGAAGTTTATGGGATAAGGCTTTGCCAAATCCCGGCCAATACTTTGATGGACCAGTTTAGACTGCACCACTATCGATTATTTACCCTCAAATACCCCTACAGCCCTACCATGAAATTCGAATAAATATATACACCGTGGGCTGTTTAAGCCCGACCGATTTTAACAATGTAATCCTGTCATTCCTGACCACATTTAGAAACTATAATGTCGTATAAACTTTTCTGGATATCGCCTAGTTTCAGAGTTATTACCAATTAAAAACAAAACATATTTTATAATTGTTACTCAGTACGAAAGGTCCTTTTAACGGCGTTGGTGCCATTATGGGGAATAGTCTCACTAACCTCAATAATAGATGTCAAAAAATGATGTTATTGTAAAAAAAACGTTATTACTCATTGTAAGTGCTAGTTTTATGAATAACATTTAGGTACTTTTCATGTTAAATAAATTCAATAATTAAAAAAAAGATTTGTTTCGACAAAAATCATATTACATTTTTTTTTTCCGTCAGATGCATCATAGTGTCTGGAGCGTTCTAAATAGGGTTAGGGTTTCCCCAATCCTATCGACGCTTTCGCATATTTAAGGCAAATCGCGCCGTATCACCGTCGATCGGTGTCAGAGTTGTTTCTTTTTCGCTCTTATTGCGTAGTAATAAATGGTTCAAAATTCTTTTCGTTGTCTTATTTTGTGTCCCTAAAAAACGTGAAGCGAGAGATTTTTGTGTAAGATGATGTTTGGTTTTAAATTTTTGATATGTCGATTGAGATCTAGTGTAAGAAGAAATACAAATGCAAGGGATTTTTTTATACACAGGGTCGAAACAGCAACTAAAAGCGTGACAGAGTTGTATGAAACAAGACAACGAAAATAATTTTGACCCAAATATTTATCGTCATAAATGGAATTAGCCGAATTCGCGTCGATAGATTTGAGGAGACCCTTAGGCGTCCACGTCCACGTTTACTTTCCGTTTCACATCATCAGCCTATCTCAGTCCACTGCTGGACGTAGGCCTCTCCTACTAACTATGCGTATAGACGCATTAGGAGGTAAATGCCCATAATCACCACGCTGGGCATGCGGATTGGCGATCGCAGTAATGTGTCCACTATGATGACGCTGCTGCCCGTCATCAATCAAATCAAAGAATGGTTAGTGACACTAATTCAATCCCTTAGTCGACTCTTACGACTCCCGCGGGAAGAGTTCGGATGGTGACAAATGTATTCTTACTGCCGTCACCACACGGCTTTATACTAATATATATGGTCACAGATTACGACAACGCTATCATTTATGGTCGTTGCCTGGAATCGCCAGTAGCGTAGCTATGGGATGACGGAGCTGGCAACACGCCAAGCGACGCTGTCCAAGAGGCTGTGAACTGTGTGTGTTATATATCAAAACAGGTATATCATCATCATTTCAGCCGGAAAACATCTCTGGACAAATATCCGAAGGCTACAACAACGTTCGGGGTCTTCGCAGACTAGCCACCTCCCCGTGGGGAGGCCATTTCTGGGCTCTGCCCATTTTGGCAGTGTCAAATCGCGGTATGTCTACAGACAGACCCACAGAATTAGATTTGGATAGAAGAAACATTCATTTGTATGGCGGCCGAGCGAGTCCGGTTTTGTACTGAAGTTGTTACTTGCCTATGATTTTAAATATGTCTCAGGCCTTCATATTTTTTTGTGTTGTTGCAATTACTTGTAATATTACTTAAGGAGGCATTATTAATGTTTTTGTTCACTTCAACTTACAAAATTTGACGCCCGAAAGCTGCAAGCTGCGATTAAAGACGTTACTTAGCGTGTCAAATGAACTCAGTGAAATCCACTGTTTAGATACGTTTGCTTGATCTATGGTATATATGACATCTGTGGACAGACCGGTCTTCTTTTCGTGCTTGCCGACTTTCTTCTTCTTTTTCTTTCTTCTTGGGAACGTTATGAGCTCTCTGCCTGATTGGCCTTCTCTTGGCTTTGTGGGCTTAGAGTTGGCCAATCTGCGGCGTTGTGGGTGGGTGTGGTGTGGTACAACAACGCCGTCCACAACAACGGATTTCGAAGTTCACAATGGGCTTACAGATATGATGATCCTTATTGGGAGATACAGAAGGACTTATATTTAATCTAGTTGCTATTAACGATAACTTACTTAAAATCTAAAGTTTTTTTGTGAATTTCAAATCAAATTATTTATTGCGATTTGCATATGACTGGGACCCGTTTCTTGAACGCTTGTAACTTGTAATACAAGCGGAAGACCTTATCTAATTAATAGTGTCAAAAAGAGACGTCCACTTGTATTAACTACTAGTTACAAGCTTTTGAGAAATATGCCCCTGGAGGTCGCTAAGATCCGGTGGCCGAGCAATACAGTCATCAGCCGTGAAAGCTGAGTACATGAGTTCGATTCCCACGTTAAAGGTTGGTGATCTTGGCCTTTTCTTTGGTATATGACATCCAATATTTATAATTTTCACCCTATTGATGAGAATTTTATTTCAAATGTATTTTTTTTCTTGAAATACATCAATCGTCCATAGGCTAGGCCTAATAATTTACATCACTACACTGAATGCGTGAGTAGAGACATTAAGAACCACGGCACACGCAATTTTATGAGATTTCAGAAATACCATTATAGTTAAGACGATTCAGAACTTTGCGTTTGTAAATCAATATGATGGCAAAGTATTTTTTACTCTAAGTAACTATATATAAGGCGTATATAACAATGCTGAAAGCATGTCACAATGCACTTTAATTTTGTGTAATAAGAAACGAAATATTTATGAGACCACTCTTTCGATAGGTATTTTTGTACTTGGCTATAAAAACCGGTGCCGACAGATTGGCAGGTTCATTTAATATTGATGGTGATGATAAGACTGACTTATTTGTCTCTCTCTTTCTCTTATTTATTATGTGTAATGAAAAAAAAAAGAAAATGAACACTTTTGAATTGGAAACATTATTCACAAGAGAAAAAAAATATTTACACTAATACTCCTACGTCAACTGTCTTTTTTCATAACCCAACTAATCCCAATCCCTACTCACTCCGTTTTACGATTCCATTATTCTATACTCATTGCTTTCGTATTGCTATTACATGTTCCTTTCTGAATGCGGCCCGAACATTACCACGATTTATAGTTTAGTTTCCGATGTGAAATATCGAATTTGGAATATAAATGCGCCCCGATATTAGTTATTGATTTCCAATGCTTTGATTTACTGCCAGTAGTGCCAATCTTACTAATAGCTGTGCCGAGCAGTTATTGGGGCATTACCTATAATATTGGCGCTTTACATGGAGAATATCAACGAAACTATGTTTATTCTTCTTTGTCATTTCGCTCTTGGCCGTGTGGTGACGGCAATAAGAATACATTTGTCACCACCCCAACTCCTCCTGCGGGTGTCGTAAGAGTCGACTAAGGGATTGAAGTGTCACTGGCCATTTTTGATAACGATTGATGATGGGCAGCAGCGTCATCATAGCGGACACATTACTGCGATCGCTAATTCGCTTGCCCGGCGTGGCGATTATGGGCATTTACCTCCTAATGCGTTTACACCTACGCTTAGTTAATAGAAGAGGCCTATGTCCAGCAGTGGACTATCATAGGCTGATGATGATGGAGGGTTTCAAGTTTCAACGAAACTCTGTTTCTTCTTTGGTTCTTAATGGTTAAGTAGAGGATTAAAAAAATCATGTACTGTTAAAAGACAGTTATATTTAAAGTACAAACAATCCGGAACAAACAAAAAAGTCAATAAAAAACGTTACTTGAAATACACCTGCCTCTTAAAAAAATGTATCTCCACCTCACAGCAAATGACTAGTAACAGATACATCAAAAACAGTAAAAACAAATGCAAAGCTACTTGGGACACCATCAATAGTAATATCGCTGAGATAGCAAAAGTAGAAAATATTAATAAAATAGTTTATGAAGATGAGGCGTTCTCTAGACCTGAAGAAATTTGTGATATTTTTAATAGGTTTTTTATAGATATAAGTTGTACAGAATCTGACGTAGACCTAAGTTCTTCGACCTGTACTTCTAATAATATTAATAGCATTTTCTTACTACCGACTGATTCTAATGAAGTGCTAAATATAATAACAACAGCAATGCAGTGGGATACGACTCCATTAGTACAAAAATGCTTAAATCCAGTGCATATATTATCTGCGAACCTTTAAGCTATTTAATAAATCTTTCTATGTCTGAAGGTACCTTTCCCAGAGCACTAAAAAAATCGGTCGTCAAACCGTTACATAAAAAAGGTGACCCTGAGGACATGAATAATTATAGGCCAATTACACTCATCCCTATTCTCAGCAAGGTATTTGAGAAGATTATGTATAAGAGGTTGGATAACTTTCTTACCAAACATAATATTCTCAATCCCGAACAGTTTGGATTTAGGAAACATAGTTCTACATCTCTGGCTTGCTTTCATCTTATTAAACACGTTACTGATTCCATTAATCATAAGAAACCTTCAGCCACAATTTTCCTTGATATGTCAAAAGCTTTTGACTTGGTGAACCACCAATTACTCTTACACAAAATGGCCAAATACGGTATTAGGGGTAATGCTTACGCTTGGTTCGAAAGCTATCTAGTAAACCGAACACAGTGCGTTAAAATAACTAATGTCGATGAAACCGAGAAGCAACCAATAAAGAATACCTACACTTCCTCCTACAGACTTAACACCAATGGAGTTCCCTAGGGGAGCATTCTGGGTCCGATTCTATTCCTGTTATATATTAACGATTTACCCAAGGTCACTACTGATAAATTTATACTGTTCGCTGATGATACAACATTAATAATTGAAGCAGACCATGTACATAGTTTAAGAGAGAAAGTTAAGGTGTCATTAACTGAAATAAATAAATGGATGATAAATAATTGTCTAAAAATCAACGTAGGAAAAACCAAAATTCTACAATTTAGAACCCACAGAGCTAACAGAGCACCATACTGACCGATTTGAATGGGCCACCCTGTATATACATACGCCACTCTCATAGATACTGACCTGATTGTTTAGCCAAGTTGTCAATCGCTTAGTAGCGTATCGTAGTTTTCCCTCTCTGTCATTCTTTCATATTAGTGCGACAAAGACAGTTAGCTGCCTTTCGCTTACGGCTGACGATTAAGCTTTAGCGATTGGCAACTTGTCTAAGCACCCAGTATTGACCCATTATTCTGGTATAATTTAAAGAAAAAAGCTTGTCATACAGAAGAACATCGAAAATCAAGACTTAGTCATCACCATCACATTTTTTTTCGTTTCATTTCTGCCACGGCTCAAGCATTAAGTTTCCTAACTCGTTTTTAATACACTTGTATAAAAGGTACCGAATCATTTCATGAATAACCATAACCGAATAACATTCACCTTCATAAATAAATAACCGCTAAATATTTGGCGCAATTCCACCAGACATAATGAGGGTATAAATTACTACACATTTATCACAAGCTATAAATTATTATTAAAGGCCGATTGACTTATTGCGCGGACATACTGGCAGAATTTGGTAAGTGGGTAAAGCTCAAAATTAAATAAATTATTAAAGATATCACAATAATATACTTAGAAGATCAAACCTCAACCTGCCCATCTTAGTCTGAACGATTGGCTGTCACGCCGTAACAGCTACGGCGCTGCAGGTCGTAACGATATTGAACTACTACGCCGTCATAGCTACGGCACTGTAGCTCGTAGCGATATTTCACTGCTACGCCGTCATAGCTACGGGGCTGTAGCTCGTAGCGATATTTCACTGCTACGCCGTCATAGCTACGGGGCTGTAGCTCGTAGCGATATTTCACTGCCTCGCCGTCACAGCTACGGCGCTGCAGCTCGTAACCTCTGCACTGCTGCGCCGTAGATAAAACAATAACGCATAGACATGGACTTCACTAGAAATTGTAGTATATTACGAGTATACCTACTCACAAAAATTTACTAGTAGGTAGACAAAATTACTTAAATAATTTCCGGTATTATACAATTAATTGTATAACTTTGCACTTTAATAAATTATTAACCTTGTGCAGTCAAAGTAAAAACGATAGAAGCGCCTTCTACCAGTGATAGTAACAGGGTTGTGGACATAATAAATTATGTGGCACTATGTGGTACTTGTGGCATATTCATGGTCATGACAGAACTCTAATGGAAAACACTCTAAGCAGCTGATCAATATAATCGGTTAAATTTATTTATTTATTTATTTAAATATATTTACACAGCATTACAGTAACATAACTAATACACCGTGAAACTAAATACAATCGCATACTTCTTCTGAAAGGCTTCGCTTTTGTATTGAACAAAGCAGGGTCAGCAGGCCAAGCGCAACATTGACTTGCTGCTTGCTTTGTCACAAAAAGTGCCAATAAATGGGTACTTCTTATTTAGTTTGACAGGTGTGACACGACTAGCATTTTACCGAGGAAAAGTTTCATAAGTTGTGAAACTTCTACAGAGAATATTCTTGGCAATTAATTTTTTACAAGCATTTACTCCCCTTGTAACATCCGTGGATGGGATATTCGCACCTCAGATGTCCGCTTTCGTGAAACATCTCGGGTAAGCAATCGCTGATCGTTGGGACAGATCCCTCAGCGTAGTAATGGGCTGGCTAAGATCGAAAATTATAATTTCCATATTCCGTGCTACAAGCATGTGTATTCGGGGTACGCGCCACAAATTTAACTCCTTCAAAAACTCCTTTGGCCTGAACGATGGCGCAGCCCTACCCAATTTTTCCTCTACTTGACTAGAGTACCGAATATCTCCATCAGTGCTTGCGTGGTAACTATTTATTAATTTATTTTTAAACTATCCTTTATAATACCATATTTTTGTTAATATAAAATTGTAAATAATTATATTTTTTTTACAAGCAATCTAATCATGCCAAAACCCTTGTATATACATGCCTTTTAATGTATATTTTATGCTTTGTTTCTCGAATTGTGAAATACACTATTCTTTATAACACTTTTTTAATAAGTTCTCATGGAAACATTCTAAATGAGAACTCACTCTTAAATTCTCATGAAAATTCTCGGAAATTTCAGAGTATCTTCCCGCAATTTTGAGAATGTTTGCAACTTGTACATTGCTAGTCAAGTAGTCACGACTATGTTCTAAAGTTAAGGTTTTCTAGGAAGTCCAACATTAGGATACTCATTTGTGAAGTAGCCCCCGACCATCCCTTACTTTTGTCAAATTAAGGGTTTATCAAAATATGTACAATGCTTTTATTGCTATGTTACTGTTAACGCAATCTATTAGTTATTTTGCTAAGATATATATATGTCACCGTAATATTGTAAATAGCGTTAAATTATAATTTACCTAGCGAAATTGTAAACTATCGAAAGATTGTCAACTGCGCCATATTGTTTCCAATTTAACGTATTATTTTTCGTTAGATTATAACCTGTCGACCAGAAACCGTCACATTGTGAAATACCTATCTGATTGGTCGGTCTTAAATATGGCCGCTCTGTGTATTTGCCATAGAGTTAGAAATCAAACACAGGTGTTAGCGAAATAAAAGACACGCTCTTATAGTGTTGATATTAATTATATACTTATGTGTCACCATAATAATTATAAATAGGTACCATTAGATTACAATCTCACTCGCGAGATTATTAACTATCGAAAGATTGTAATCCGTAAAGTAGGTTTACTGAACGTAAACAAATAGTGTTTTAGTCATAGATATTATAAACTATCGAAAGATTGTTATCTGTAACGTAGGTACTTACAATTTAACGGATTGAGTTTCGGTAAAATATAATCTGACGACGCATTATGCATCGGATCGCAGCAGCTCGCGGTCTCATTGGTTGAACGACTGCAACTCCGTGTACCTCGCGTCGTCATTTCAATGGATACCGAGAGCTTCGAATTGCATATTTTTATATAGTCAAACCATGGCTTGTGTTCATAGTTCATTCCGCTGTGGTATTGTTGTGCATTTTCTTGACTATTGTACTGTCATTATTTGACTCATAGTAAACTTAATTACAAAAACATAACGTCCAGCGTAATATTTTTACTTTTAGTCACACCACTGGAAATCCATTCCGATTCGAAAGAACTTTCGATTCTTACTAGAAAAATGTTTTTTATTTGTGAATAAGTACAACGGCACACGGTGTTTAAGTGGTTCAACCGAGGTGCATTTCGATGAATGTTATAATTACAATTCACAATTTGACGGTTTTGCGTCGACAGATTATAATTTACCGAAAATGAATCCGTTAAATTGTAAGTAGATACCTATGTTATGCCTCCACTACACGTCTGTGGATGGGTTCGCGGACGTCGGCATATCATATGCATCCGCAGACGAATTTTCACCAACCGTCTACACGTCTGTTGATCGTTCAGTCTGAGTACAATCTCGTCTGACGCTACACGCGAGAAAGATGGACGTTGAAACTGTTGCAGCCGCACCATGATTTAAAAAATAACCTATTTTATTGAGCTTTTTACGTGCGCCAGTTACGTAATGCGTCATGGGCATCTTATTAAAATACATAATTAATTACTTTAACTATACATTTTTTTTATTGTCTTGGTGGTAAACCAGAAACTTGCAGGCATGCATTCGCATTGGTAGACGGCGGCCGACTGACGGCGCGTCGGACGTGTGGTCGCGATGACGGGAGCTCGCCCTTGAGCCCTTTGATCCAGACCACAAAAACCGACAACAAGCGGATCTGTGGCGGACGCGTCCGTGGACATCAAAATACCTACCGCAGATGACCAAATCACCCCCTCTACACGTCCGCGGATACATCCAGCGATGACGTCCGCGAACCCTTCCGCAGACGTGTAATGGAGGCATTACGGATTGCAATCTTTCGATAGCTTATAACCTCGCCAGTGAGATTGTCATCTATCGGCATTTAGGTATAGGTTTAGGAGAACATGTATTTTATTTGACTGCCACTTGTGTTTGATATCTAACTCTATGGCAAGTAAACAGAGAGGCCATAGAACTGACCAATCAGATAGCCTTTTGACAATGTGACGGTTTCAACTCGACAGATTATAATCTAACGAAAAATAATGCGTTAAATTGGGAATAGTATGACGCAATTGACAATCTTTCGATACTTTACAATTTCGCTAGGTAACTTATAATCTAACGATATTTACAATAGTACGGTGACATATACACTCAACCAATTAGAACGTTGTCAAAATGACAATTCGTATGACATGTGAAATAAAACTATGGAAACGGATAAACTTTAACTTCATTCCAGTGTTTCGGACACTTTACAGTGTTCGTGGTCTGCGGATGAGTTTATCCGTTTTCATAATTTTATTTTATGTGTAATACTCGCGGTAACCGAAGAAAATATTTCGTATGACATGTTTTACAATCTGATTTATAACATTGTTGTCAAAGTACCCGAGTAGAGTTCCAATTCAATTGGTTGACTGTATGTTCGGACAAAACCCTCCATTCCCCTGGTTCCCTGACATCGTTCCACACAAAAGGCAATAACTCCTAATAACTACCTTTTAAACGTTTCTCGTTATTGCGATAATTATTTTTCCGATCGCTGAGCCAATTTCTCGCGCGGCTCGGACAGATGGCCGACCGGTTTCATTCCATTGGCAATTTCGAAATATCAATTTTGTGGCTGTATGTACAGCATTTGCCTACATGTATCAGATAAATGGGCCGATGCCAAAAAATACATAGTTTAACGTACTGTATTGTATTGTATTCTGGCGATATTTTTCCGCAACTCGACATCAAACGTGTTTTTGCGTGGTCCCAACGCTGGCCCAGTACTTGTTGGGGACTTCACATACACCCTTGAATTTCTACGCAGGTGTATGCAGGTTTCCTCACGATGTTTTCCTTCACCGTAAAGCACTTGTGAATATCAAATGATATTTCGTACATAAGTTTTTTGAAAAACTCATTGGTACGAATCAGGGACCGAACTCAGGACCGCTGCGTTTAACGTTTAATGAATTTAAAACTGTAAATGCGTAAAAATAATACTTTACGACACGAGTGCGAAACATGAAAACCGAAACGAGTGGCGATGTTAAATCGACACGAGTTACGAATTTCCTTTTTGCACGTGTCTCGTACGACGTTTTTTTAGTACAGATGGCCCTCCGAAGTTTTGGACCTGACGTAAAATGAGCCACTTCTCGGATTAGCGCGTAAAAAAGGCACCATGCACGTGCAAAAAGGGGGTGGGGGTGGGGGTTTTAAAACATTGCCACTCGTTTCGAATTACATGTTTTTCGCACTTGTGTCGTAATGTACCATTTAGGCCGTTTTAGGAATGAAAAAAGGCTTACTCAGTGGTACATCATGGGTACGTCTGATATTCGTTTCATATCTTAAAATTCCCAATATTAGTGAGTACAGTGGTCCAACTGCAGAGTAATACTCCCCAGCCGGCCCATATAAAATGTCTCGTATCTCGCAAACTAGGTACATAGGTACTGTCGACGTCAAATATATCATTACACTTTAGGTGCCAAAAATACATTTACACGACCGAAGATTTACACGAATAAAGTCGTGTAAATATATTTTTCCTAACTAGTGCGCAAAAACGAACTTTTCGCACGCTTCGCGCGCGGTAATTTCTCTTTTTGTCGCACTTGTTATGAAAAAAATCGTTCCTTACACGTGCAAAACTTTTTTTTAACTGGTAATTGTCGCCCTCGTTTCAATCGGGCTCCAACTTTCACCCTCGCCGAAAAAAAGTTTTCCCGCACT